>VWZW01003596.1:48044-122616 GCA_013397115.1 Edolisoma coerulescens | reverse complement strand
GTAGGGCGTTCTTCGGTGTGCCGTGCCTTTGCCCTTTCCCAATCCGGTTGCCCCCGGGTGCTCAAACCCTCCCGAGCAGCTGGCCGTGACCTGCGGGGAATCCCTTCCCCGGTGCTGGGCGGGCTGCGGGCGCCGCTGGGCTCATCCCAGCTCCGAGCTGGAGGGAGGGAGATGAGGTCTGGTGACATTTGCCGTCGTGGTTGGGAAATACTTATTTCATTAGTTCGGTTCGCCTGCGGTTAGAGGCTGAACAGAGCCGCTTTGCTGCACAGGAAAATCCTGAGGGCGATGGGAAACGGCGGAGTCGAGAGAAGTTTGGAAGGGGGGACGAAAGGGTGAAGGATTTTTGTTTGATTCGGTCTGTATTGTTTGGGATTTCTCCTTCCTCCACCCCCTGGGTGGGATGAATTACTTAGCACCCTCGTTTTTAATCCAGCCCTAAAGCTTGCGAGGGGCGGCTTTCATGTCTCGAAGAGCGAAGTGCCGGTAGGTCTCTAAAAATCCAGTCTGGCACAGAGCAGCCCAGCTGTGCTCTCTGCTGTGCGCTCCCTGCTCTGCTGCGGGAGCCCGGCGTGCACGGGAGATCCCCCTGCTTAACGGTGACCTAACAGGAAAGCCTGTTGTTCAGCGTCTATTTTGCATGAGCTACTATGCTGTAACAGTTGCTGCTTCATTCAGCTAAAGGAGAGAGAGAGAGGATAAGAGGATTCCAATTTAATTAGCAGTTTGTTAAAACCAGTCAGCTTTGTCTGGTCACATGTTTATAATTTTAGAACGTATGTCTTAATTGCAGTAAATTCTGGTGTTGTGCGTAAAGCAAGTGCCACATGCTGTTTGCGGCATTGGCTGTGGCAGCTCCATGTTTCTATTTTTTAAATTTACTGCAGCCTCTGTTTATTTGTGCAATGGCAGATTTTTGAGTGTGCTGGGGGCATTTTGCATGAAGCAGATCTAGGAATTAAAGCATATGCTGTAGAGGTTTTTATTACCCAGGGAGCTGCAAGTTGTGTCTTTTCTATTGGAGCATATTCAGGTTGACATCTTGAATACCCAGATACTGTTTTCAGTAATAGGACTGTTGTGTGTTTTTAGCATCTTTATTGGAGTCTGAAATACTCTAAATGTTGAGGCCTTCCTAACTCCTCCTCCCCCTCAATAATTACTCCGGTTGTTCTCAAATAATTTCTATCTCACAGTGTCGCTGAAATAAAATGCCAGCAGATTGTGCCCTGTCTTCTGCTGATATGAGACACTGCCGTGCCTGGTGTTAGATTAGGCTGTTGTAGTACTGCTGCTGGTTGAATATTGAAGCTCCCCTGTGTATACTGTGATTTATGTTACTGTAAATAGGGTAATTGAATTATTGCTTCCCTGCAATGTCTTGTTCCTCTGGTGTTATCAAAGATCAGTCAACTTTAGTTGGGGTGCTGGGCAGGCTGCTGCCTAAATGTTTACTCAAATAAGGCATTTCCACTAACTCTTACAACTGGATAAAGAACTGCTTTTGTTTTTCTGAGGAAGCCCTGGGAGTGTCTGAAAGTAAGACAGCATAAGGTGTTAACACACATATATGTCCTCCCCTCAAAAAAAAAAGGTAAAATGCTTGAAAAACAGAGTTAATGAAATTCTTTTTTGTTGCATGAACTCCGGTATCAGAGGAGAAAAGATACTTGAGATTAGCTGTGGGGTGCATAACAGAAAGAGATTTTTTTACCTTTTATAGCCGTCAGGATTCCTTCAGGGCTTCCACTTGCTGGACAGTGAAGGGAAGTGTTCTGTGGATGCTGGTGTAGTGAGGGGAAAAGAGATAATGAAATTAATTACTTGTCAGCTCCTAATGGCTTAATTCGAAGCTCTTAATTGTTGAGGATGAAATGTGCAAACTCATGTAGAGCTTTAGTTGTTGGAGAGGAGTATGTCTTCTCCAAGGCTTTACCGCTGCATATGTCTTTTTCTGGTTCATAACCTCTATTATGGGATATTTGTTTCTTACTACCTGTTTCAAATAAGCTGCTTCCTGCCCTCAACTTCAGCTGACAAACCGTTTGAAATCCAGGATGTGTACTTCTGTCATTCCTAAGCCAGGGTGAAACCTCAGACAGAGCTGCGACCTTCAAATATGAATTAAGTCATGTGTTTACAAACACATGTCTTTCTAGAACTGGCATTAGAAAAAGGAGTAGGGAACCCTAGTCAGATCTTACAGGATTCTGGTTTGAAAGGCTTTTCTGCTAGCTCCTGCTGTTACTTTACCTCTGTCAGAACTCTAGAGGAGTTTGAATTTTTGTTCCCTTCAGCTTTCCGTTGCTTTTTTTCTTCTCAACATTGACAAAAGATTCAAGTATTTCTCTGTGCTTCCAGATTGTGTGCACATACCAAAATACCAGCCTGTCATGGAACATGCCATTCTTGTCACTTTGCAAAAGTTTTTTCCAAAAGTGAACAGTTGAGTGTATTTTTTTTAGTACTATTCCTCGTATGTAATGCATTTTATATTTCATCCTGGTTGGTAGTGCTTGTTTATATTCATGCTGTTAAAAGTACTGACAGTTCTTCATTAAGTTCCAATATGCAGCTCTCTTAATTTTTGTAAATAACTTCACAATCTATTCAGTGAAGTTTACTAGCTTTTTTCATAATCTTGGCTTGTTCCTAAATAAGCTGCAAAACCCTCTACCTATGTGTGTTTTGAAGTCTGTGGCTTATAAACTACTGAACATGAATCTGAGGTCATAATAGCTTTAAAGAAAATTGCCAGGACCCAACCAGAGTAGTTGTTACGTATGGATTTGTCACTTCCGAGTAATGACGTGGCCCTTTTCTGACCAAGTTTCAGTATGTACAGTACACACATCTGATTTTGTGTTGTGTCACCTTGAACCACTTACTTTTTCTTACTTACCAGGGTCAGTTGAGAAAAGCTACCCAAGAGGTTACTGAAGAAAAATGTATTCTTTTGAAAAGTTCCCAAGTGGCCCCCAAGGTGATGTGGCTGTATGGTCACTACAGTACTCTGAGGTAAAAGTGTTTCTCTGAAAGATGCATCTTAGCCAGCAGGTATTTTAAGGAGAATGTTTCTAGGTAATTTTTATGAAGATGTAACTGTGTATCAAGGTAAAATTATAGTGAAGTCTCTTCTCTACCAGTTTTAAAGGTCATCACTTGAGATTGGATTTTATGAGATGACACGTGATGCTAATAGAGGGTTTTCTGTTTCCAAAAATTGTGATGGAAGTTAGTAGCGAGCATTCTCTGGACCTTTTGATTTATGTTCCTTCAGGCTCAAAGATCTCTTTCAGCAGGATCTCCTAATACCATGTATTCTAGTGATTTGGTACTGACAAGAAAGAACACTGAGTGCTTGGTCAGTATTGTTTTCTGAAATGATAGCATTTTCCTCTGTGCTACTGATCTAACCCTCTAGCTTTTGATATCTTCTGAGACTTTGAGTCTAACACAGTGATATAGCTGTAAAATGTAAAGGTGGATGATGTCACTTTTTCTAAGCATTTCATGAACATGCTGAAATATTTTGCAAACACTGGGATTTTATAGACTCTTACCTTGATATTTTATTCTGTGTGTCATTATGTAGAGGAGAGTAAAAGCTGCAAGACACTCTGTGCTGTCAGTGCAGGGATGCTGGATGTCAGCTGTTGGGTGGGAGTGGGCAGTTAAACATTTTGTTTGTTGAAAAGCAAGCGATGTAGGATTGAAGACCAGTTTGTGTTGGCATAAAAATGGGAGTATTTTGGTAAGATAACATTTTAGCACTCTGACAACCTAGTTTAAAATACTCAAATGAGTCTTTATGTATTGGATAATCAGTAATTTACATCTAAAACTTGGTATTTAAGTAGGTGAAAATGTATTTCTTCAAATCCTTCAAGCCTGAAGGATTTCAGGCTGAAATAGTAGGAAGCAACATTCTGTACAAGGAGGAGACCCTTACTGCAGTGTTACAGCATGAAGAATCTCTGAACAACTCTTAATTCCACATTAGCAGTGTGCTGAAGCTCAACAATTAGCATAGCACTTAATGTTATGAAGTTCTTGTCCTCCTTTCCTTTCTAGTATTGTATATACTGCCCTAGATGATGGAAGCTTTGTTATGCTGTACTGCCCATGCCATCTTTTAAGGCAGGAGTGTTGCCAGAATAACCTTAGTAGTGCTCTGTGCCAGGTTCACTATTTTTGGGTGCTACAAGATGTAGTCAGAAATGATAGCTGATAGTTCTGTGTTCTGAAGCACTCTTCAATTTTCTTAAAATTAGGCTGAGGTAGAATCACAGAACTGTAGAATCACAGAATAGTTTGGGTTGTAAGAGACCTTTAAAGGTCACCCAGTCCAAATCTCTTGCAAAGAACAGGGACATCTTCAACCAGATGAGGTTGTTCCAAGCCCTGTACAATCTGACCATGAATGTTTCCAGAAATGGGGCATCCATCTGCCCACTGCTCTGGGCAGTCTGTGCCAGTGTTTTGCCACCCTCATCGTGAAATAAAATTTTCATTATAACTCATCTAGATCAACCCTTCTTTAATTTAAAACCATTGCCCCTTGTCCTATCGTGACAGGCCCTGCTAAAAAGTTTGTCCCCACTTTCCTTATCAAGTATTTTTCAATACTTTAAGTATTGAAAGGCCACTGTGAGGCTTTTCTGGAGTCTGTGTTCTCCAGACTGAACAAGCCCAGCTCTCTCAGCCTTTCCTCACAGCAGAGGTGCTACACCCCTCTGATCATCTTTGTGGCCTCCTCTGGACCCACTTCATTGGATCGATGTCTTTGCTGTCCTGAGGACCCCGGAGGTGGACAGAGTACTCCAGGTGGGATCCCCAGGTAATCTTCCTTCCACCAAATAATACCAGTTACAGTGCATGTACACTACTGGCTGTTTACTTTGTACCTCTGGGGAGATGGGGACAGTCACTGTAGTGACAGAAGTGTTGGGGTCTGGGTGAAAAAAAAAAATCTCATAATCCTTAAACTTGCCATTCTCTGGGAACCAACAGTTTCTCCCAGCTCTGTGTTAAACCAGTTCTCTGGTTCTGCAGCACCTCCTTTAGGAGTAAGACTGAATGGTGGGGCTCAGCCTTGGTTCGCTGCTCATGGAGACCTGAACCACCTTTCTAGTTGTCATTTACGTCCCCTAACATTTGTCATCTTTTATGACTTAGTCATCACCCTTTGCGTTGAAAGGAAATAGACATTTCTAGCTTGTAATTCATCTCATCCTGAAGTGGAGCCTGTAATAGCTCAGGTGAGCCACATCCCCATTATGCCTTTTTCCCTCTGTAAAAGGTTTCTTGGTGGTACCATTAAATGTATGTGTCTGTATCAGAGATGTGTGGAGTTAGATTAAATTAATGCCACATGTTGTCAAAAAAATGAGAGTTTGCTTATGTCTTCAGGGGGCTAATGCAGAAGCCTGCCCACTTCCAGGCTGATGGATGGACTGTACCAGTCTTGTTTCATTAGCTTTGAATAGCATTTGCATCTGATGCCAGGCAGTCTGGTTGTAGCAGGTACACAGAAAAGTTCTTAGCAGAAAAATCCTCTTAAAACAAGGAAAGGGTGTCTATTAGGCAAAATGAGAACCCCTGTCATTGTCTAGATGTGCCCTGCTAGCCATTTATTTTGGTGGGGTAGAAGTCTTCCTGCATCTGGCCCCAGAAAATGACTAAAGAAATTCAGAATTCTAGTGAAGGGTTTTCCCATCAAAGATTTCATATTCTTTCATTAGGTTTCTGCATCAAGTTATTTGCATGTTGGAAGATTTAGAAGCAGTCTGTGTTCTCTGGATTTCTGTGCTTTATATCCTCCCAAAGAAAAAATTCCAAATTCTTTCAGACAGGGACATGACATAAAAACAAAATGTACCCCCAAAAAGGATACTGAAGTAACAAAGGCGGAATCTGAAATTCCAGCATGGGTGAGGAGACACTCCTCAGTGTTTTCTGTTGAGTAGGTGAAAGTGCCTGCCTAAATCTCTGGATGACTTCTGCTCTTCTGCATTCTTTTGGCAACCTTGAATTGTCTGCAAGACATGGTGAATGAAACTTAACTGCTGGTAATTTAATTCCTAACCAATCCTTTTTTTTTCTCTCTCCTAAAATACAGTTGGTAAAAGGGAGCAACTTATAGAGGAAAGATGATAAATGTACTTAAGTAACTTGTTCCAAAGTCTTTTTGTCAGTAACTGACCTTCCAGCTTGAGAAGTTGTCCAGCTGTCCAAAAGGGAACCTTTGTTAGTGTTGGCAACAGAAAAAAGGGAAAAAACCGTCAGTGTTCCACAGCTTTATCTTCAAATCCACTTTTGCTTTAGCACCCCAGATTTGCAGGTTAGAGGAATGAGGGACTAAAGAAGAGGGAATTCTTAGCGTACCCTGGAGAAAGATACTGCCCCAGCACTGTTGGTGTTAAGGTGGAAAAGCAGTGCAGGGAGCAACCACCTTCATCCAGAGGATGATGCATTATGCACACACCTCCTGTGTTTCCTGGATTTTCACGTGGGTGATGTCTGCCTGAGGCACACTGGTGCAGAGCTCCACAGGGAATGCAGCTGTGTTATTGTTTGAGCAGGACTGCACCTTCAAAACAGGGTTTAAGAGACTGGTCTGTTGCTTCTCCTTACTTTCTTTGTCTTTCTTTCTGTCATAGGCATGCAGTAGAATGGTTTCTTTATTTCCTTTTCTTACAGTCTAGGTTGCTGTTTCCCTTTAAAAAAGAAGTGATGTGACTTTCTGTTGACATGGTTGAGAAATCACATGGTACATGGGAACCATCTGAGTAAAAACTCCTCAAGCCTCCTGACCGGGTGAACATAAACCTCTAGATTCTGCCTGGCAAATGGCCAAACGCAAAGCTCTGCAAAGGCCATCTGTAGGCCTCAGTTTCTGTTTCGTTAATTCCACCTGAACTTGTAACTCATCTTCTTAACAAGGCATTTCTGGTTTTATGTAATTGCTTATGCAGCAAGGTAATCATTCCTTTTCCCTGCCTCCTGCGTGTATGTCCCTGACTCATGCTCACAGTCTCCCAAGTGGCTGTGGCTTGGGTGTTCTTTTCATAGGGTTAAAACAAATTTAATGTCAAGTCAACTGTAAAATGTTCTGGAAATTGAAGAGTCTGAAATTTAAGGCTCTGCAAATACATTGTATTATGAAGAGAGAAATAAGAGGTGAAAATTGTCCATTATGTTTCTTTATCAGCATATGATGATTGGAACATGTGCAGTGCTTCCATTTGTCAATATTTTTTCATGCTGCTGTCTTGTTAAAATAATGTTACAGAATTCCACAGTTCTTCCAAAATGCATACATGCTGTTTATTCATTTCCAAGTGGATGTGTATTTAAAAGATAAGAAAATAAAGAATTGACAATAATTGCCTTATAGACTAGGAATTGTAATCCTGCTTGTTCTTGACTTACTGAAAGGAGGTTGCTGCAGTTTTGCCTTTATTTCTGTTTCTTTTCCAGGCTGATAAAATATAATTTATTTATTAACATACTTTTTTTATATATTCTGTTACTGTACTATGTAATAACTACAGCCTGAAAAAGTTGGTAAGATTTTCCTGAAATTGGCTAAGTTACACTAAGCAAGGGTTGCTTGATGACACAGGTCCTTGCAGATAATAGTTCTAATACTCTGAATATAGCTGCTTTCCTTTCTTAATACTTTTATGCCCACTCGCATTCCTGTTCACAGAGGCAGAATTGTTCCATGACATGCTGAATAGCAGTGTGGATGAAATGAGGAATTGAGGAAGAGAAATAATAGAATTATCTGTAGAAAAGAAGAAAAGTCCAAATCAGGTGATGGAGTAAAATAATAAGAGTTATGGGAGCATGTTAAGATAGGATGAGGAAAGGTGGTTTGGTAATTTGCTAAAAGGGTGAGGGGGCAGTGGTTTTAATGGTTATACTCAGGAGTAGCAGGAAGTCGTGAGTCAGGCAAAGACATGCTCCCCGACTTGAGCACTAAATAAAGCAATGCTTACAGAGAAAAGTGGGGATATTCAGGGGTCTGTGGTGTACCTCCTTAAAATAGGGAGGTCTCAAATCCTGTGTGTTGAATCTGTTCGGCCTGAACCACACTCCTTTCCTCCGCAGGCACCCAGAGCAAGACATTAAAATTATATAAGTAACTAAGAAGAGAGGACATGAGTAAAACTAGCAGTATTTCAGTTTGTTGTGCTTAACCCCATATAAAAGCAGAGACTTTAGAAAGTTTAGGAAAGTGTGAGCTTTCCAGGGATTATACAGCTGTGCTTAGTTCAACTTCATGATTTTGAAATGCCATGTGGATTGTTGCATTATTAATTGGTGCCTTCCCTGCACCACTTAATTAGTTAGTTTGCTAGTTTTGTCATACTTTCTAGCAATCTTAAAATAATATTTAAATCATATTTGTTTTTACTAAAGGCTCTTAGCAGGACATTACTGAGACTGACAAATGAAGAAGTGTTTGGTTTTGGTTTGGTCACTTGGAATCCAGTTTGTTGTATGTACTGCAACTTGAACTTCTAGGACCCCTTGAAAACAAAAGGATGAAAAAGAGGGAGTTAAGTAATGGGAAGTCTTTATTTGTAGTGGGTTTTATGTGTTTGCTTGTTATATGTGAATTGGATCATCTGAGGCATGACTTGCATTTCTCCATTTCGTTAAGAAGCGAAGCCATGGAGCACTGAGAGAGTAAAGTTTGATCTCTGCTTAGAAAATGGCTTACCCTGGAGCTGTGCCGCGGCAGCAGCAGCCATCCCCAGGGAAGTTTGGGGTTTGCTGGGATCTGTCAGCCTCTCCTCCTCAGAGAGGCATTCCTAAACCCCAGGGAATCCCCTCCCCTAAAGTTCTGGAGTAAGCAGCGTGGAGGAATAATAAGCACTTCCTTCCTTTCTATTTTCAGTGACTGAACTAGAAAGTACCACAGTGCTGCAGCTCTGCTCACAGCACCGTCCTCTTCTGCTCACCCACCTCCTGTGCCTGCAGTTCTGCAAGGAGAGGCAGAGCAGCAATTCCAAGCTGAAAAAGAATTGTAAAAATGTCACCAGGATTATGGTAGACTGGCTTCATTATTCAGTTTTATATTTAATGTAACATTCAGTATTAAGTTCTCTGCAGGATTTTCACTATTCCCAGATCTATTTTTTCCTAGCAGTGTGTGTCAGGCTTCCCCCACCCCCACCCTTGCGGTGTGTTTGTTTTGCCAGGAAGGCATGGAGAGCAGCCTGATGTTTTGGATCTTGAGAGGCATTTTGGAGTTGTTGGAAGCGTCTCACTCCTTCCTCTGGTTCGGTGTAAACAGCTCTGCTGGCTGTGGCAGCAGGGAGGAGAACCTTTCAGCAGTGGGAATGGTGGCCAGCAAACAGGAGCGGGCATTGGATGTAAAATCCTTTCGGTGGCCAGAGCCGGAGACATTTTGTCAGGTACCCTGAGTGGCCATAACCAGTAACAAAACCTTTCAAAGAACTGGAAATTGTTGCCACAAGGATCTGCACTCCTCTGTGAGTGTACTTTCAAGAGAGGTACTTTGCTGTCAAATCTCAGTTTTCAAGTGACGATATAAAAACTTCAATTTTAGTCAAACAGAATAATAGTTCCTGGTCTTCTCCCCAGTTTTATCTTTACAAGCTTTGCATTTGTATATTTATTAAGCTTTGTTAAAAGTAATAAAAACCTAACATTGAGCTTCTTAAAAAAAGTTGCAGTGCATGATCTGAATTCAGAAGTATTCTTCCTGAAGTTTATTGATATTTTGGAAGGAAAAATTAATACCTGATGGGCTTTGTTAAACTTCTCTTTGGGAGAGATTTAAACTAGATATTCTTTAGATTCTGACTGAAATTGTAATCTTAAAAGTTCAATATGACTCATGAAATAAATTCTGATAAACTCACTTTAACATCAGTGTTTTGCATATTGCTTAATAAAATCACAGTGATGGAATGAAGATTGCTCTGATGGCAGGTTTCTTTCTGCTTTTGGCTCAAAGCTGCCTGTGGAACAGGCAGGTATGTAACATTGGGCACCTATCTATTGCTGGTTTGCATTTCTAAAGCTACAAGTCAACACATGAAAAGTTAGTGACTTTCCTTTTAAAATCAGTCCTACTTTTGTAATTGCAGTGGTAAACTTGAACACCTCTAACGTGAGTTTTAATTTAAACTCTTCTAATGTGCCCTGTTGTAGAAGCATTCTCCAAAATACACAACTTTATTTCTATCTGAGGGACTTTTTCCTGGCTTTCTGGATGCCGTTTGTGTATTCTGTCGTTGAAAATGGTTCTAATACTTTATTGTAATTTCCAGGGTAGCATTAAAATGTATTCATGGGATATGTGAGAAGGAGCTGCAAAATTATTTCTAACTAATTCCAGATACGGTATCTGATCCAAGTGATCCTCCTGATTCAAATGAAGGATGAGATAATGCTGAAAAAGACCAGGAACCTACCTACGCATTGGCAGTGTTCCACTCCTACAGTGTGCTGTAGTTGACCATAAATTGTTTTGTGTAGTTAAATTGGCTAAGTAGGTTGTTGCAATGTGGTGCCATTATGAGGCATTCACTTGTTTTGGGATTTGGCAGAAACCCAGTTTACATACGTGCAGAGAAGCAAAAAATAGCAGCTCCAGAATGTGTGTTTCATCTGTAGCCTGAAAGGAAAGCCATTGTATGGTTTGGGGGAAGAAAAAGCATCTCTATTTAAATAGAAGTGTGTGCTGGTTTACAGAACTGTTACCTGCATGATCTGGATGTGCTTGTGAGCTGCTGAGCTCCCTGATTAGATGAGCTCTTGGCCACCAGACCACAGGGAGCTGTTTGGGGACACTGGTTGTTGGGAATAGGAGGAAGCGATGGTTGTGCCTGGGGGTTGGTCATGGTGTGGTTTTAGGTACATTCTGGAAAAGGGAAGCTACAAAAGAGAGTTTGAAAGAAAGCTTCAGGGAGCAAAGAGGAAGAACAGCTTTATTGTGATCGCTAGGGAGTAAGAGTAGAGAGCATGAGGAAAAGCAAAACCAAGAAAATTTGGCAGATTAGTCTGTGCATTATATCCAGTAGAAACCACTGGTTTTTTGCTTTGCCTGTAACACTGTTACATGTTTTTTCGTGAAAAAACACTGATATTAAACCACTGGTATTTCTGTGTTGTTTTTTCCTGAGTTCCTATACATCTTATGGAGTAGAACTACAGATTTTCTGCAGACATGCAGGGGAAGGGTCCATTTTAAACAGGGGGTTATGCATCTGCTTTTCTGGTCAAATGTCATTTGTTATTGCAATAATCATTTTCTTTGCTTCCACTTTGTATTAAGTTCTGAAGAGTTTTGATCACACTGAAAGTAAAGCTAAACAAATCGAAGCAAGACCTTTAAACAAGGATAAAGGAGTAAATATTTGTATGTCCTGCTCTCTGAACAGGTTTGGAAAGCCAAACTCATTCTTAGTCAGGTACTCCTATCAATGAGACTATTCTTTCCTGCCTTGTCACAAAATTGTTTACACAATCAGAGGATTTTCATCTTAGAAAGCTACGACAGGAAAAGCTTTAGAACCGAATAAAGCACGAGGGATGGGTTTGTACTGATGCAACAGCAGTTTTTGTGAATGATCATAAAATAAGTCCCATCCTAACATGCAAGCATGGTAGTATGTGCATTTCATTTTTTCAGGTGTGGTTGACTAGGGTGCTGACAGCATCCACAATAAACACCTGAAAACAATCTTGTTAGATTTATTACACATGGCAAAATCTGAACTGACTAACCCTAATTAAATTAAATTTCATATCAGTCTCCAGCCTTGCTCTCCAAAAATTCCCTTGTCCCAGAAATTTAATTAGAAGGATCAGGATGTATGGCCAAGCATTTGCATCTGCCACTGGAAAATGGATTCTGCTGAGGAATCTGATTCTTCCTATTGGACTGGTTAGTCCATAGTGAACACTGATGATATCAAGGCACTAATCAAGTTCCTAAGATTTTTAGTGACAGATTACTTGAAGATAGAAACTTGCTATGACCGCATAGTAACAGCTTTCAGGCCAGGAAAACTTATTTCAAGCTACTCCTTGTATTTTATGGTAGCTGAGCTTTGGCTTAGTAAGGCATGTTCATTGACATTGAAGAAAAATGCACAATATAATTCGGGCCTTGCTTGCTTTTTCTTTGAATAGTTCACAAGCATATTTAGAAGGTGTGCTGTGGATTCTGTGAGCCTTCCTCCTTTGCTACTGGCAGGAATCAGTTGACTTCAAATCCAGATCTAAATCCGTATCTCCCTGTCTGTGGGACCACAACTTTTGTCTGTCCATTATTCCGCTGGCCCTCAGTGAAATTCAACATGCTGTGGAATCTGACCCATATTTTCATGGTTCTGTCCTTTTCAGTTGGATCCCACTTTAAAGGTTTTCTCTTTTCCTTTCTCTGCAGGGAATCTGGCGCATCCCCGTGGATGAGATCGACCGCCCGGGCAGTTTTGCGTCTCATATGAACCGCTCGATTGTCCTGCTGCTGAATGTGCTGTCACAGCTAAAGGATTACAACACCTTGCTCAAAGTCTCATCTATGCTGCAGAGGACCCCTGATCAGGGAAAGTATGATAGATTTATTTTAAGCCATTACTTTGTAAAGCTTTGAATATATTTTGTTCACTGTATGACTATTTTATTTAAAGCTGTTCTTTGTTTAGGAAAAAAAGTCTTTAGACAGATTCCCTTGGGAATATAGTGGAATGATGGTTAATTTTTCTCAGGATTACAATTCTGTAATATAGCCTAGAGTTTCTCTGCATTTCTTTTGCAGCTCAGAGCAGCCATAGAGGTGCCTTAACAGGCTTACAGAGGTGTTGTGTCACGTGGAGGGATTCACTGGAGGAACAGAGCGCTGTGACTTGTGCACCCTCTGCTCGCTCTTGCATAAGAGCTGAGTCCAGTGCAGGAGGTCACGGCCCAGCATCCTGCCTTCCTGTAATCCTTGATGGACTGAACAATGGTTATGTGCCTCTTGGCAGCTGATGCTATTTAAAAAGCTTATCCTGTTCAGGAGTGATCTAATTTTAATTGCATTAACCTTATTTAAGAAAAAAGAAGCCATTAATGTGAGCTATATATGGATTCGTATCAATGGGAAGACCAAAATAAACATCCAAGGGAAACATAGAAGCAACTGAAGTTAAATTCTAGTAGGTTGCCCTGTGGGAAATGTTGAAATCAGTCTCTGGCAAATGCTTAAGAAATGAAACTTGAATGATTGATGGCAATAAGTTGGAGACATTGAAGGTTTCTTCATGTGTTTTTGAGTGTCAGTACATGTGAATTTGCATGGATTGTAGTGTGTCTGGGAATATGTCACCACTTGTTCAGCAAACTTGAAGCCAAAAATACTTTAACTTTTAGCATATCAGAAGAACTGGACCATAGAAGGTTTAAATTCTGTCCTAAGCAAACCCGTAGCTGTACTAAAAATATTATGTTATTTATAAGTCTAGACTGAATTCAAAAAACAAATAATTTGACATGTTGGATCAGCCAGTGCCAGCCATGGTGAGCTGCAATCATCGTTAGAGGAACTTAGCAATGCAGATATTCTGTGTGTGTCTGTTATATGCCTGGAACAACCCTATTTTTAAAAATAGGGAGGTTTTAGTTATTACTGAACTAATGAGGAGTCAGATGTTTATGCTTTGCTTTTCAGACAAAAGATACAAAATTACCAATTTAACCTAAAGCCATAGGGAGGAAATATGTGCGTTAAAAATGTTGGCCTTTTAACTGAAATGGTACCCTTCAAAGTTATTTACTTGATTTGTAGCCCTCTCAATAAAACCAGCTAATTCTGAAATAGAAATTAAGTTTTCCGTTAAACTTGATTAGGTGGGATTGACAGCTGGAAGCGTTTTCCTTGAAAGCAGACTAAAATTGTGTCAGAATACAGTGAAATTATAGTGTTCTAGTAAATTAAATGAAGCTATAGAGTGAATGTTTTACACATACAATATAATTTTTTTGTAATACTAACTCGGAAAAAAGGTAATAGCACACCCACATTTTAGCTCGAAAAATCCTGGGTTCAAAGGCAACTGATATGATCAAAGAGAGAGGATTTGCTGATGTCCTTAATCTCACATGCACGCTTTATCCAGAACATGAAAATCACCTGAGAGTTCAGCATAGCTTTGTGTAACTATAATACTCCTTTTCAAAAAAAGGATTGAATAAAAAGCTGGTATTTGAGGGGCACAGAAGGCTTAATACAAGAAAACTGTAAATCTGGTTGCCTGGTTTGCTCTGGTTTGGTTGTTTGGTGTTTTCCCATTTCTCCCCTTCCCTCTGTTTGTAGACAGTGCTGTCTTCTGCTTTGTTTGTGTCATCTCTGCTGCTTGTGGGGAGAGGAGAAGTGGAGGGAAACAGAGCAAAAATGTTACATCCCAATATTGTTATATTTCAGTATGCACCTGTATATGTTTTTGCTTTCTTCTTGTTTTAAAGCTGTTGTGTTGGCTTTTTCTTGTTTTTCTTGTTTTTCTTTCAATGTCCTGGTTCTTGCTTTTAGAGTCCTGTAAACTTTTGGCAGTTAACTTCATTTCTGCTCTCTTGCTGTGGCACAGGAAGTACTTGCGTGATGCAGATCGCCAGGTTCTGGCCCAACAAGCCTTTGTGCTCACAGTGAAAGTGCTGGAGGACACTCTCAACGATCTCACACAGGTGAGGCAGCAGTGCACTTCATGGTTGTAATTTAGTAATTAGGTTTTGCAGTGTTCAGTTTACTCATTCCTTAGATCTCGTGAGACTGAAGAGCTACATTTGTAAGCACTTACTTCTAATACCTTTTCTTTGTATGCCACTACACAGAAAATTTTCTTCCAGCATTGTTGTTTTTTGGTTTTGAAATTCAGTAACAAATACAGTTTTTGAAAACGGATTGCAGTAAGTTTGGTCTGACTGTCCCTTAAACTTCAAATAATGGTAGATATATGTAGTGTACAAGAGCTCCATTTTCAGGTGGGGTCTATGGGAAATTTCCTTTTAAAATGAACTAAGATTCCTCTTGCAAAACAAACCCAGACAGCTAGGTCTTACATGCCTAGCCACTTTTCAGTGCTAGTCCTTGACAGCACCACACTCATTATTACATATAATTGTAATTTAGATTTAGTTTTTAGAAGTCATATAGAAGCTAATCAGTTTCCAGGTTAAGGGATCTGGATATTGGAATTTCACTTGGTAGATACATTCAAGGCAGAACTTGTTCCGAAGGATTATCCAAGGTAACAGACTACAGGTTTAACAAATTAAATGAGAACATCCTCAAGAGCACTGGAACTCTGTATATGAAATAGTTTTTTCATAAATCTGGATGGAAGAATTGTATCATTACCAGTTTTTGAAAGAAGAGATGGTATGCTGAGGTTTTCTACCTTTGGAACATCACCAAAGTAAAGGTACAAAAATTAAAATACTATAGCAGGATTTTGCCTACTTCTTGATCTGTTAACAAGAAGGTTATGTAAGAGCAATGAAAAGAAAGGTTCTTAAATTTGAGGTTGATCTGTAGCTGCCAAAAGAAACAGGTTTGGTTTTTATTTCGATACATTAGAAGAAAAATTTGTGCAATTAAAACCTTGGATTTCATTTAGTTGGATCCCTTAGCATCGACTGAAGTAGTGAGGGAAAATAAACATTGTGGCTTCGGTTCAGCCTGAGCTGTTGACACTTCTCTGTGGTGTTTTCACTTATTAAAATACTTTTAATTGTAAGATTTGTGGCCTGGATTAATTAATATTGAGGAACAAAAAAGAATGAACATAGAATAAATGCATTTTCTTCAGCAGAAGCAGTAATGAAAGGTACTTATCAATATTCATGATAATCACAGCTGTGCTCAAATGCTTTCTGATTTCAATGATAACAAAGAAGAACGACTTCTTTTATTAAGGTTTCAGAAGATCAGGGTTCCAAGTCTTCTAGCCTTGCTTCAGGAAGGATGACAACAGACGTCTCCAATAAAACTAGTGCTGAAGAGGGAAAAGATGTCCTTCCCAAAAAGCCAGTTTTATCAGATGGAGTAGTACATAGTACTGAAAATGGAGTAAAGGAAGTGACCCAGGGACAAATTCCCCATGCTATGGACATACTAGAACAAGAGGACAGGAATGACAAGGAGATTAAAGAGCTTCCTGGTCCTGGTTCAGTTGAACCTATGGATCTTGATGGCTATTCCAATGACCCTGAAAAAATTGAATCTTCCTGTAAACGCAGCGAGCCAGACCGTCTCCAGTCCAGCAGGAACTCAAAGGAGAGAGCTCCAGAGAGCCGGACTCCAGAACTTTCCTTGGAAGAGCTAAGTATCAGCTCAAAACACCAGCAGCAGGCAGCTAAAGGAATAGTGCAAGCAGTACCTACAGAAGAACCCGTCCAGAGGTCAAGCAGGAAGAGGAAATTACTTGAGGATGTGGAGTCTGGAAAAACACTTCTGCTCGATGCTTATCGAGTCTGGCAGCAGGGTCAGAAAGTTATGGCCTATGACCTGGGCAAAATTGAGAAGATCATGTCTGAAACGTACATGCTGATTAAGCAGGTATTGTATGATTAACTGTCTTTTCTCTATGTGGCCTCAGACATGGTTTTAGGATATAACAGGAATTGCTAAACCAAGCAGTACGAAATTGGCCCTGTGTCTGTCTAAAACTTGGGGAGATAAACATCTCCCAAAGAACCATTCTCTTGACAAGACCATTGCTGGGGATGGGGAGTAGGACCTTCCATGTTTTGAAACTACATTTCTGAAATGAGTTAAGAGCTGTAGTACCAGTTATGTGGTGTTTGTTCATGCTAAATGTTAGTTTGAATTGAGAGAGCCGAGTATTTATCTTTGGATATATGCTCCTGAATAACTTCAGGTCAGAGTTCTGCTGTAGAAGTGCTGCTTCTCCCCCGTGCTCTCATGCTCTACATCCCCATTTCATCTCAATATAATTAGACTTATAGATAATTATTTATAGATAATTATTACTTCTCGTGATTCTGTATTCAGGTGGATGAAGAAGCGGCACTTGAACAGGCAGTCAAGTTTTGCCAGGTGCATATGGGAGCATCAGCACAGAAGCAGGTAAGCTCTGAAGCTTTTGACCACTGCTAACAAGCTTTTATGAGTCTGTACAGGCAAATCTGTTGCTGGGTGTCTGCAGCACCTAGAAGCACCTACTTTCCTTGTATTGGTGTCATCTAAGATAAGTTGGGCTACATTAGTAGGAGGATCATCCCCTTTATTAGGGTCATTGCTGCTGTTGATGTCAGGCTTGAAGGATAGTTTTCATGCCCAAAAGCTATTGGGGAAACCCCAAACTATCTTCAAATTGAAATATTTATGGCACACTACAATTTTCCTAATGTCCACGTCATATCCCAGCATTTCATGGATGGTAATTACTTCTCTCTGCTCCCTAAGGGCTACAACCTCATCAGCTCTTCCCTTGCTACATTGCACTCTGCTCCAGAGATACCAGATAGCTTTTCTTTCAACTTGCATGTTTGAGAATCTGATTTTAACTCTGTTAAAAACAAACTGTTACTCGGTTTGGTTTTAGCTTGTAGTTTCTAGGTTTCTCCAGCAAACAATTAAAAGAGCTTTAAAGGAATCGTTATTTATCAGTCCTTAATGTGAAATCAAAGCCAAGAAGGAAACTGGATGAATGATGTATTTAGTTGTATTCATTTTGCAGCCCCAAAGTATTTACTAGATTTGTATTTTCCATGATTTTTGTTCAGTTAAAATGTGCTTTTGTATAGTGCATCTCTTAGCAGAGTAAGAGGAGAGGATGTAAGAGAAAAGGCAGGGTTTTTTCTTTATTAGGTTTTCATGGAAGTAACTTTCTCCAATTTGTGCCCCTCAGGAAGTCAGTAACATTGTTCCATTGAACTATAGAAATGAACAGAAATGTCAAGAGAAGTATTTATTCTAGTAGAAGTGTTTGCTTGCTTGTAGTCTGGTATTTCAGGTTTTAAAATTGTTTTAATAAATAAATGTTAGCTCAGCATGGTAATCCCTTTTCAGTTTATTTTGGGGGAAAAAATAGACGTCATCACACTGTGATTTATGACTTCAAAATAAAAAGAATTTGCTAATAAGCTTCTTTAAAAAGTAATGCTACTGTTGCTTTTTTGGATGTGTTCACCTTTTTAAAAACCACTCACCAAACTCTCGTGTATCAGCCCAGTTCCTTGCTGGGCTTTCTTGAAGGTTCTGGGAATGTGATTGCTATTCCAGCTCTTCCAGCAGAGTCAGTGGTTACTCAGGCATGTGACAAAACATGAGAATGGTGAAAAACCTGCACACAAACTAATCCTGAGAGTAGACACAATAGGTGAGCTAGTATTTAACGGTGCTGAAACAATAAGGTTTCCTGTTAAATCACTTGAAATAAAACATATCCCTTAACATGCTGCACTTGGAAGCTTGGGTGCTTTCCCTTTTAGGAAGCAGTCCCAGCTAACGAGGTTATTACATCCTGCAGTCTCATTTTCGTCTGCTTCTAGCAGGATCTTGCAAGCTGTGTGAAGCTGCTCATATAGCACTATGAATTAGTGTGGAGACACAGGAATAGCCACTCTTGTAGACATCTGTCTGTTTTCAACAGCCTGAATCCTGTTTCATTTAAAATTGGCAAGTATTTGCCTTCTGTAAGCAAATGATGTCATGTGTAGAGCTGCTGCAGCCCAGGGAAGTGCTTTGTTCCTGGATAGTTTGAGTGGGTTTGCAGGGCCTGTGGTTCTTCAGTCACTTATCCTAGAAATTGACAGTTGAAAAAAAAGAAGTGAGCACAAAATCTACCTTGATATATGTCTTTCTCAGCTGGCTGTTGTATTTTACAATTCCAGGCATTATATGGTTTCTTTATGAAAGTTTTCACTTACTACTAAAATTAGGCATTACTTAAATTCTGGCTTTTCAACTTTCTTCCAGACCAGTTGGAGTTTCGAAACTAAATATTTAACAAGTGTGTTAAAATCTACTTCTCTGCCTCTTCAGGCACAAGCAGGAAACAATACAGCAATCAGTAAGCGGAACTGGACAAAGTGGGTCCTTACACTTTTGTGATGAGATCTAATCTTTTTAATAGCTTGGCAGTGCTGTGACCCTTTGACTTGGTTTCAGAAATCCTCTGTAGTCGTCATGAGTGATGCACTGTTAACGTGTTTCAAGCCAATGAGAGGCACATCACCTTCTACAAAGTCAGCTAAAAACATGGGAAGTGGCTTAGAAAGGTTGGCTTCCAGCTTTGAAGAAGGCAGAAAAAGTCAGTGGTACAAAACCTTGCCATGAGAAGTTCCAGTGCTCCTGGAGGACTGGAGAAATTGGAATGTTTTCCATTGGGAGATTCCAGTAATTGATATAAAATTGTATTCTATGTAAGTTGCTGGGACATTTCTTTCAGTATTCCATATTAATACATTCTTTAAGTGATATATTCATCAACTTCAGCACATTTTGGTTCACAATATACAGAGTGGTGATGCAACATCCTTAAGTGCTGATATTAATGCTGTTGTAGAGAACAGGTGTGGCCAAAAGTAATTCCTCCACTTTTTGTCCTCTGCCCTTTAAGTTCTTAAGTGAGAACAAGACTTTTGATATACACGTATCAAATGGGCAGAAATCCAGTGGTGGTTGCTGTGTCATTAGTAGTCAAGTAACTAAAGTTATGCTGGAGTTTAATTGACTTTCTGATCAAGCAGCATTTTGAAGGTTTCTTGTTCTTTTCTTTGATTTTTCTGCCTGAGAATGTTATCTAAAGGATTTGCAGAGATCCTGAAAGCAGCCATTTATTGCTCTGAGTTATATTTTTAGTCTTGCCAACTGTGATTTTCATGGGAAATTAATGGTCCCTGGAAGTGGAATACGAAGGAGGCCTTGTTGAGGGAGAATGAAAGATTGGGGCAGACTAGTTTGATTTTGAAGTAGCATTATACTTAAATATGTGGTCCTGAAGCTTAAGGAGGGGACATATTGGCAGAAAGCAGTTGTAAGGATTCTAGATAATTAGAGAATTCCTAATAAGCCTTTCCACTGGCTGCCTAAAATTGCTCTTACTAAATTCTTCATTTTATGCTGTTAAGGACATATTGACATGGGAAAGTTATTGCAGTACAAGCCAGGATGAAGCTTTGTATTGCACGGAATATTCTATAAATGCATGTGGAGGTACTTCAGTTTAAGAACCCATCTGTCTTCTTTTTTCCTGCAATCTGAAAAGGTATTTTTATTACTATGGACTTAATATTGAATTCCTTAATACTAAAATTACACCTTTCACCAGTGTTGAAAGTCACAACAGTTAAAACTCTGTGGTTGTGTGTTGGGATATAATGTACCACTAATCCTGAGAAGTGAATTTATATAAAACAAATACCTTAAAACATTGCAAACATCAACATTGCACACAGGGCTGGATTTAACATCTCTAAAAATACAAGAATGTTCAGAGGCAAAGTTCCAAAATGCCACTAAGGCCCAGGTCCTGTGTTGTGACCCCTGAGAATATGGGACTCTATGTAGAAAGCCCTAGTAATGGGTAGTGTTGTAGGAGCTGAAATTTCTATTGGCTCTTCAAGGTATAGTATATCATCTAAATGTCATGAGAAGGGACTATTTCAACATTGCTGAGTTATTTAAGACTCACTGCTGCCTTAGCCAAAAAATCCTTGCTCTGGGACCAACTCCATCCCTGAAGTGTCAGGGAGAGAAAGGAAATTTTCATCTGCTCTTTCCTGCTCCAGCTGCCAAGCCTTGAGCTCTCCCTGCTTGGTTCTGACTGATCAAATCTTCCCTTTCACCTTTTGCTTCACTCACCTCTTCCAAAGTAACACACCCATGACCACCTTCTCCCACTGGCTGATGCCAAACTCTTAAGTGCTTTTCCCATTTCCCTGTCTCAACCTACAGTCAAAACTCATCAGCAGATTTCAGTGTCAGGTCTAATTAAAACTGGTGCTTCATGAAGCTACCACCAGAATCAAAACAATGACTTTTATTATAAACACAATCAGGTTATGCAAACGAGCTGTGCCTTTCAGGCTCCTGGCAGGCTGCCAGAGTGATCCCTGATTTTATTAAGTTTTGCTGCTACTGTAATATAAAAGTGGTAATTCCTAAGGGAAGGTGCTGTTTTAGTGCTTTTACTGCCCTTCTCTAGTTCCAAAGCAGGTAACTGGGGTCTTGTTTTCTCCTTTCACCAGTGTTTACCTCTTCCCAGGGCTGGTGATGAGTAGTCTGGATTGTACTGAAGAATTTCATGGGATCATTTGTGGGTTTGGTCTATGGGGGCTGCAGCTGAAACCACACACAACAAGCTCAGATTGACTCTGGAGCATGGGTCTAGTGATGGTACAGTCCCTGTGTTGGACCTTACAGTGAATGTGATATTTCACTTGGAATAGGAAAAAAATTTTCTTCTGTGGGTGAAGCTAGAGGGCACTCCCATGGATTTTTCCCCTTCTGCTGTGGAATGCAGTCAGCACTGCAGTGACATGGGCTCTCAGGCATTTTTCTTCAAGGAGAAAACTTGAGAGTGACTTGTTTGAACTGCCTTGGGTGTCTAGAGCGTTTTCTTCTCGAATTCTCACATTAAAAAGCCCCCACAAAGCAACAAACCACCAAGCTGTTCTCTTCAGGAAACAGCTAAAAGCCTTCTGTAAAGGCACTTTGCTGGGAATGGGAGGAGATTAGGAGAATATTAAATAATTAGAAAATAATCATCTTCTACCTCATGTGTTTTCTCACCCTTTTTGTTCCACCCACATGCTGCTAATTTTCATCTTTTCTTCCTGCACATCAAGACGTCAGAGACTGCTTACAGAAAAAGTTGTTTTTCCTGAGTTGTCTGTATGCTTTATTAATGCAGCAAAGATGACAAGAAAGGAGGGGGAAGGAGGAGGTGGGGATGGGGGGGGGACAAAAGGACGAGCTCTTTCATGGTCTCCTACCAAAGGGTGACCATTTTGTTCACTGTTGCATTTGCCAGTTGCCATGGCATCCCCCTCTCACTCTATCCTGGAGGTGTATTCTTGATATAATTAACAGCTCTCCTCCTTCTGTCTCCTGCAGAAAGCAATCATTAAGTGAACATGAAGGAAAGAAAAGACACTTTTTATCTTTTACTTTATGTATTAATGTTTTTCATCCTGCTACCTGATCTCTCTTGGTCCAATAATGATGTTTTTGTGTGTGGAAGTGTTGCTGCAATATGGCTGCCTGCGTAGAGCAGGACATGAAGCCTCTGCATGCATTTGTGTAAATGGGGGATTTAGTTAGGCCAGAGTTCAATCATATGTATATAAACCTTTGTTATTTTCTGTATATAAAGTGGTCTTAAGAAATACAAGGTTCTTCAGAATCTTGATCGTGGATAGTGCTGGTATTTCTGATGCAGTTAGAAGAAAGCTTCCAAATGAGATTTCTTTTAAATGCTGCTGTAGNGGGGGAAGAATGAATAGGCATAATTTAATTAAAACACAATATTTAGCAGGAGTTGGAGTGGTAATACTGTGGAATGTGGCCAGCATATTGTTCAGCCAGTTTGTGTGACAGCTTCCAGGCTTTGTGGGGATGTGCTGGTATCCTTCTAAAAAGGCACACCTTTGTGTGAGGTGGATTCTGACTTCCATCCCGCTAGAGTGCTAAACTCAGGCATGAGAGTAATTTAAAAAAAAAAAAAAACAACAAAAAAAACCCCACAAGAAAGTGTTATGTAACAGTTGCAGCTCCAGCATCTTTCACTAGGAAACTTTTGTTGGGAAAACTGTCACCTTCCCTTTCTTTGGAACATTTGGTTGTTAGTTTTCCCCACAGCCGCAGAGCAGTGAGCCTTCCCAAAAGCAGTAGTGGAAGGGTTGCTGTAGAATTTCTTTGTTTTTCTAAATGTGTTTTGAAAAAACAGTACGTGCAAATAAACCCTTGGTCAGGTTCTCTGGTTTATGGCTTCATAGGCTACCAAGTAAAATTTTTCTCATGTTTTATCTTAATGCTCAATTTCTTTTTGCTGCTGCTGTTGTCTCACTACTGAAGTGCCTCACTGGGAAACTGTAGGGAGCTACTTTTTCAAGTAATATCTGTGAAAAAATTCTGCACTTTTGCTGATGATTTTGTTGGTGGAAGGCTGTCCCAGTGCTAGATTTCCAGAATTTGCCTAACTTCTTTTTACATCAGCTTTCAACATGGGAAGGGTTTGTCCATCACCTCTGTGAAGCTGGATGAACTCTGAGGAGTATGCTGAAATAATCAAGGTTCTAACAAATAAGGAGACTGATTTTGTAACCTAAGTCAGAAATAGTCACAATTCACACAGACATGCATCCTAATTATTCATTTAAATTTCAGCTTCATAAATTCTTCCAAATAAGAAACCATTTTTGCTAAGTATTTTATAGAAGAGAAGTAAGATAGCGGGGTCTTTATGGAACCAGTGGATCATCCATTACACATCATTTGGATATTAATAAGCCTTAAATATTTCTTCCATCCACTTTGATATAGCAGTCAATACGAAATTAGTACTGCATACCCTTCAGTACCTCATGGTTTTTTAAAAAATCTAGAAGGAAGTCCAGTCTTGATGAGAGGAACCTGTAATTACAATGAAAGACAGGAAGAAGTCAGATAAAAGAGTTTTTATCTTAATTCAGTTATATGCACTTGTTCTGTAAGTAACACTAAATGTATGAAAAGATTTGTTTCTTCTTGGTGACTGGAGCCACTTTGTAATAGTGGTAGTAACAGAGGCACTGAGCGTGGTGAGATGGGTTGGAGAGGGGAAAAGAAGTTCTGACTGAGTCAGAACAGACGAAGTTTTGACTTAGTGCTACAGCAAAATAAAAACTGAAAAGTAATCTTCTGATGAGAAACCACATAAAACACTGGTAAAGGACTGTCACTGCCTCTCAGTTTCCTACTGTCTGTCTGTGGAAAACAATCTTTATTATGCCTTACTGGTGGTTTAGCAGTAGAGATAGATGAACTTAAAAGGCTTCTGGTAAATCCAAGACTTGCCATAGTGAGTTTTTCTGGGTTTATTTCTCAGCTGGGTGTTAGGAGGTCCTGTGTTTTCCTGGAGATCTGCAGGATGATGAAATGTGGCCCCGTAAGTCCTGAGCAGTATAGTTAGTGACACTGCCCTGAGCTGGGTTTTGTGAGTAGCATCACTTGCTGATCAGAGTGCTGGAATTCTTGCCCCTACACTAAACCCAAACTCTTTTAAAGAACATGTGCCTCACTGTGGTGCTCATTTTAGCTTTGTGCTTACAGCTTTTGGATGGTCTTCAGTTTCTGAGTGCAGTAAAAATACACAAAGCAGGTTTAAATCCCTTTTCTTAAGGCTCTGTGAGTTGCAGAGCACACAGTAGCCAACAATGGGGTTTTTAATGCTTGGCTCTTACATTAAAGAAAGCTTTCTCCTTTTTCTTCCAAACCTGTCCCCCCTTTTGAGAAAAAAGTCAGTGTGAAATTTTTTTATTTTTCCTTCCGAAGTCTCTGTTTCATTGGGTTGAAAAGAACCTGTCTGTTTACAGCAGCCTGAGACAACTCTTCACCAGGTCACATCTGGAAAGTTCTCTTTAAAGTCATAAACACAATAATCTTCTTGTTGCTTTCTTTTGTATAAGGCTGCACTTTTTGACTACATATTAGAATTTTTGGTCACGGTTTTCCTGAGTCAGAAACATCATGTTAGTTTCAGCTTTATTCTTTTTTGCAAATAAAATGTTTCGATTCTCTGGAAAAAGAGCTGGGATACTTCATCCTGGTGAGGAGAAGAATAATGGAGGATAAGGTTATGGAATTGTGGTCTTCAGCAGAAAGGAAGGAACCAGACGAGAGGCACCATTTAAAGTTGCAGCAAGAGAAATTTGGATGAAGTGATTGGAAACAAATGTTCACTGTGAAGGTGGTAAAACACTAGAACAGGGACCTGGAGAGGCTGTTGAATCTCCTTCCTTGGCAGTGTTTGGACTGGGCTGGCCCTGGGCCCTCAATAAACTGATCGAACTGGGAAGTCAGCTGTGCTTTGAGCAGGAAGTTGGACTAGAGACCTCCAGAGGTCCCTTCCAGCAGGAATTATTCCATGGGGTTGCGCTCTTCCTCTAATCATTTTTCATCTGAATACCATCCAAATATTGCTGAGTTACTTTCCAAATGTCCTCTTTCTGGCTCTGGAAATAGCTGTGCATTTTTGTGGAAATCCAGTTTGAGGTGCAGATATATTTTAACATATACGTACCTAAGTACTAGTACCTTCATGTGTTTCTCCAGAAAAAAAATTTGGATACAGCACAAGCACAGAAATGTCAGGTTCTACATCGTCTATTATGCAAGTTAATGAAGTGCATGGGTGTGAAGGGCTTTCCCTTTAAATCACAGCTGAAAACATTTCCTCTCGTGATCTCACTTCTGGCTTAAGGCTGTCTTCTGCAGTTTAATTTCCTTCAGGTTTGTGTGATCCCATTTGTGTGTCGAGACCTTTAGTTTTGGAACTGATGCTTTAAGCATCAGAAACTTGCTGCTTTCAGAGGCAGAATAGACCTTTTCTTGACCCAGTGTGGTAATTGTTGTGAATATAGGTGCTGTATTTTTTGTGTGTGTGTGTGTGCACATAGAATCTGGCAGGTTTTAATTGTATGCTTTTTAGAGATTGATTAATCAAGTTCAGGAACTTCAAAAATACATTCTGCCAATTATTTTTAAAAAAAAATGTACTTGTGTGCTCTCTACCTTTGAATTTTAAGTATGCACGTTCTCCACCTGGAGGTCCCTCTGTTCTCTTAGTGAAATTCTACTGACTCTTCTGGCTTTGTAATAAATCTTTGGTCATCTAGGACATTGGGGTCCAATTTGATTTTACATTGGACAGCAGAACTCTGTTTCTGACATTCATACTCTTATCACCATGGTTAAAATAAGGGGTTTTTTCCTTGGTAGAGGTATGAGACAAACAATTAAACATTTGAGAATTCTATCTAAGTGTATCTTTTACAGTCCAATAAATCTCCACTAAATGAAGACTGCAAAGGGTGTAAAATAAATGCTTTCTGTAGTCTCACAAGGAAGAATACTTTATTTGATTACTGATAAAAGTTACAGAGAAGATATTCGTTTTATGGGTACTTTTATTCCCTTCTTTGGTGAATTTATGTCCCATTTCTACCTTGTGTCTATATAATAAATGAGACTGCTTTAAATTTTTAGCACTGGCTTCGGAGAAGAGCGTTGCTCTTGGTGCCTCTCTTGCTTCTGCACAGGCAGCAGATCGTCCCAAGCCTGGTTCAGCTGGACATCAGTGTTACTCAGTTCTGCAGTTATCAGGAATTTATGATTTGGAATTATGCTGATCTCTTATTTCACAAGTGAATACATTTTTCTATGTTCTCCATTTTTTCTCACGTCATTCACTAAGAATTATTTCTTGTGATAATTTGCAAAGCACTGCAGATCTGTTTGTTCAGGTCAAGCACTTGTCAACATATTTTTAAATTAAAGAAATATGTTTCTGTTTACAGGAGATTATAGCTCATGCTTAATTACAGAGTTTAGAAAAGTATGTTATGTTGTGAGGGATGTGTTAAATTAGACTTTGTAAATGTGAATAAGCGTTCAAGTGCTAGTTTGATAAATAGACCATAAAGAACAGAAAAATAATCCATAAAGGAGAAAAGACTTCTTTATAATAGTGGTTGGGTCGCTATTATATTCACTTTAAAGAGAGTGTTTTCTGTCTATAAAAAGTGCTGCTTGCAGTAGTCACTGAAGCGGGTAGCACAGAGTTAGTGACATGAGGATTTTCTCTCACTGCTGCCCCCTTTTTTTGTGTAGTCGACAGGAGAAGCACCCACAACCCCCAAGCATACAAAGGACAACAGAGAGAGCTTCTTCCCAGTAGCAACAGCCACACTGCATCCTACCCCAGTGAATCCAGACACTGTGACTCCTGAAAATCTCCTGAGACTGAATGATCTGCATTCCAAATCCAAACCAGCCTCTTCTTCTTCATCCTCCTCCTCCTCAGCATCTTCAGTACCGCCCTCGCAGGAGTCGCACAGGGACCCTGAGCACCTCCGGAGTCAGAGCGCAGAGGCTGCCCCCGGCATCAGTGATGTTGTTCGTGGTAAGTCTCAGCCAGGGAGAACCTTTTGGCCCCTTCTGCTCAGTACCCACATGGTGAGTTAGTGCCCGAGTTCTGATTCTGTCCCGTTTTCTGATCACTACACCACATTCAAAAGGCTACACAGATTTTTGTCTTGGTCCTGAAATGGGTGCATCTGCATAGCCAGTGCATACATTAATTTGTAGGATAGATTAAAAGAGTGACCACTCTATGTAACTTGTATGTGAAATAATGAAATAGCAGTCTGAAAACAATCATCTTTTTTAGAGAATTGAAGTCTCTAGCAGCATTAAAATTAAAATTGTTTTGTTTTCTTCAATGAGTTGAGGATCCAGTTCTTTTTACAAGATTTAAGGTATTTTAAAGTGATTACAATTAAAATAAACTGGTGGGCAGCCTACATCTGTCTTAGAAGTGCTTGATTAACATAATTAGCTGCACAGCTCTCACTGCCCAGCATATGTATGTGTGGAGATACATAACACTGATGAACAAGATTCTGCATGGTCTATAAAGTTAGCTTATCATCACTATTACTTTTCACATTTCAGAAAAGAAGCATCTGACAGGACCAGAATGTTGGAATGTATTATTTATAGCCCTGGTGTGGTTATGTGCCAGGTTAGAGCACAGGAAAGGATTGAAGGAACCAAACAAATGTTATTTATTCTATAGCATGATTGTGTGATTTGTTTGGCACTGTATTATGTAATTGGTCCTATACGGTTTCTAGATGAGGAAAGAATAAATGAGAATGCTGTCATTTGCTTTATTGCTATCACGGCAGGCTGGTTTATTAGCAGCCAGAAAATCTCTGTGCTGGGCAATACTGATCCTCTTTGGGGAATGAAGTAAGATTAGACCCAATTTCAGACTTGTCTTGGGTGCTCAAAGAGGTGGTTGGGAATATTTGTGGGACACTGTGCATGTTAAGGTGGCAGAGCACCTGCCATAGCCTGTACTTTCTTGCAACTTTAGCAGAAACACTGTCTGAAAAAGCATCTGCTGCTGCCTGTGCTCACTCCATCTGTTCACAAGCCTGGGCCCAGCACTACTCACAAAATGCTTTAGACAAAGTCATGGGAGCCCAGATAAAGTTATGAATGAACCATATACCAGAACAGGTATTGTGGAAAATGATGCATGAAGATACAGTGGAAATAGCATCCAGATTTGTGAGACAGGATGTTTTCTTAGTTTGGAATTGTGACTTTGTGAAGTTTTTGTCTTTATACTTCTGGTATGTCATTTCTTTCCTTACATAATCAGCCTTGGTATTTGAATGCACATAGTCTGAATTCATCAGCAGTGAAGAGCAAATTAGGGAGAAATAGGTTTTCCCAATTTGCTAATCTCTGAGTACAGGACAAAATTGAAATTTAACATCCAGTATTAGCAGTTGTATTACAGTTGTCTAATTTTCCTTTTTCACAGTTCCAGGGAGAGATTGTCTTGGGCAGGGAAAAGAGAAAAGGGGAGTGATAAGGAAGGAATGGCTTAGTCTGTGTGTAAATTACATTTGTTACTGTCCTTGGGAAGCAAAAGAATGGAGTTGCCTGGTGTCATAAGATGTCTTGGCAGGCTTGTTCAATGGGGAGTAATTGAAACACAGGTTTGTGCCTAAGACAACAGGGGAGGAAAAAATGAATCCTTTGTGAAGCTGTTATATACTTACTAAGGAAACTGGTGTAGGAATGACAATGCTGGTAAGAACACATGCATTCTTCTGGTTTTCAAACAGAACTCACGAGCATTTCTGATGTGCTTTCCTCTCTGCAATTCCCCAGGCCACGTTGCAGTGATTGGAACATTTATTTTAATCTTTTGACTTTCTCGGCTTTGTTAAGGTTGTAGAGTTAGATATTGTTCGTTCTTCTTTCATGTTTTCTATATATCACCTTGGTTGAAGGAGATGGAAGGGTTAGCTGCCAGAATTACACCCCTGAAACTGTCTGAAGATCAAGAGGCTCTCCAAAGCTCTCAGCCCAGTGCTGAATGCATGCGTTGTATCTGGCTTTTCTGGCTCTCAGACCTACCTGACAGGTCATTTCTCTAGCTGAGAGAGACACCAATTACTGCTGTGTCCTTTCTTCTTCTTTTCTTTTTAATTCTCCTACCTTTGCATCCACCTCCTCTAAAAAGAATTCTATATAATTCTGTTACAACCCTTTTTCATCTGCCTTCCATTAGTTCTGTTTGGGTAAAAACTCCTCCCATTTTTAGAGTAAACTGTTTTCAACTTTTTTATCTCATCACCTCTACCTGTACCTGTTTGTTTGTGTGGAAGTATTTCACATCAGAGAGTATTAGCTGCTCTCATTTTCTCTGATTTCACCCAGGAGAAGGATTTGTTTTTCCAAGCAATGTTGATGCTATGCCACTCATTTCTTATGTAAATATTTTCCTGAGATTTTGTCTAGTGCATGACTAACTGGTACAGAATACAGCATGGTGGAGTCCAGCAGCAGAGTGATGGTGGTGGCAGTTTCAGCACAACACCTTCCTACATTTGGGTATAAATGTACTTGGGACTGTTAGCCTTCGTAGCTCAGCCTAACATTTCTCTGGGGAAGCTAAAATAGGACAATTAAGGTAAACTCCCTCCAGCCTGTCACACTATTCCAGTATTGCACTGTTCTAAATTGCTGAAAAGTCTTGACATTTTCTTCTTCACTGTCCTTATTGCAATAATGATTTTTATGAGGAATGAACAGGAAAACATTCACATTTGAGTTCTGATACCAAGAGAAGGTTTTTATGCCTGGAATTACTTAAAGTTCTGTGTTTTGCTTAAAGCCAGGTATTTACCCAAGTTGGAATATAAAATCTGAGTAGAAGACTCCCCACTATTAATTTTTTGTCCATTTAAGGCCTAAGCACTTCAATATGAAAGCAAGGTCATGATAAAGCTGTCCAAACTTAGAAATTCAAAACTAGGGAAGACAATTCTTTGTGTTGTGCAGGGAAGTGGCACTCCATAAGCCATGTGAATATCCTGCTGTAATTTCAGATGTTTGTGAAATGGGCACAACAGGACAAGTAGAGGTGTAAATGTAGTTCAGCCTGTAGAACTTCGGGAGTTTCAGAAGCACAAGAAATAGATACAAATGAGGACAGTTGCATGGAAAGGTGAGCAGACTATTGCATGGAGAGCAATGAAGTTACATTGTTTTAAGTGTGTGTAGGCAGCTGCAGACTCCTTGAAAGGCAAATGTTCCAATTAAAGAAGGTTTTGAAGTGGGAAGTCCTAAGAATTCAGTAGCATTCAGTAGTGTTGGAATGTGACATTTCACCCTGTAAGATAACTGGGTGCTGGAGTCATAGGAGAACTTTTAGGTATAAGAAGCATCTTTTTCCAGAAGTCTGCAACTTAGTTTATTTTAGCAACTGATACATGACTTTAAGTTGGTAGTAGGTTCTCAGAAGACTGAGAAGACCGATGTTTTCCTAAGGCATTATTACAGAGATTGCAAACCATCATTTTGCATTGACAGCACCTGTCTTTGTATTAAAAGTGCATGGCACAAGGGTCCACCTTGATTCCTTGCAGTTTCTAGATACCAAGACATCAGTTGACATCCACAATTCCTGTTTCTGAGTGAAATAATGGAAGTTGTACTTTGCTATCATAAGCTGAGCTTAACCTCATACTGATCTCAGTGGCTCCTGAGTTTCCTTGTCGTGAATTTCCGAAGACAAACACAGATTTTAAGAGCCTGTGATTCAGTGTTTTGACAACTTTCTTCTTACACAGAAGTATTTGTCCCTGTTGGCCGTGCCTTATTTTAACTATGCATTTCAATTCACATTTTCAGGTACTTTTTAAATGAGTGTAAGTCGTAACATTCAACCCTCTTAATTGCAGTCAGTGTCTTACGTTGTTTTTTCTGTTGAATTCAAAATTGTGCTGTAGAGCACAAAGTTGTTTTCAACAGATGACTCAAAAAAAGATGAAACAGAAAAGGTTAGGCAGGCTGAGGGCCTGTGGCCTCATATGAGCTACCTTCATATTGCAGTTACCTGGCATGAAGGTTCTCTCTTAAATACACGTGTTCTTCTACTCTGTTTTCTTGTGCCACTTGTGTGCATCTTTCACTACTTTCTCCTTAATTTCCAATGTTGATGTGTTCTGGTTTTTGATAGCTGTCTTCCTCAGTTCCCAAGGCTGGATTTCTCCAAGGCTTTAAAACCTCTTCTTTAAATGCATGTAGCCCCACGCTATTGGTACTGTCCTGGGGTAGAAACTCCTGCCCACCTCTTAGTGACTGAAGAGTCACCAGTGGAAATCAGCCAGGCTTCCTCGAGTGAGCTCTGCATGGACTCTCTCTGATCTCTTGCTGTTTCAGCCTCCTTGGCATTGGTATTCTCACTTCCCCTTATCTCATCCGTGCTTTTCATGAAGCTTTTTGTTTTTCACAATGGGTGCACTCTGAAAACAACTTGACTGCTGAATGTCAGCAGGGGTTTCCTGTTTGTGAATGACTTCTTAATTCCTTTTTGCAGTGCTCAGGCAGTACCAGTCAGTCATGGCTCTCTCTTCCCTTTGTAAAAGTAGGCTGATTTGCCTCCTGTCGAAACAAACTCATTCCAGAAGAATTTTTCAGTACACTTAATGTCTATTTCTGATATCTACACTTCAGAGTCCTTAAGTTTTATTTATTCAATCCAGTGTTGTGCAGAAAATCCTTTGACATTAAAACTGTCATAATTTTTGTGTACCTGTGTTGGATCAGTACGAACAAACAGGGCAGGGGCAGCAGCTGCCCAGCAGAGGCAGGTGAGGTGATGGTATGGAGCCAGGGGTTTAATGCAGTCAGGGCAGGTCTGTGCTCCAGGAGGCTCTCTAGCCCTGTGCACTCTTAGACCTCCCTGAAAATCCTGGAGAGTCACTGGCCTATGGATGTCTTGCACTATTGAAACACATTTTTTGGAGATCTTTTGTAAAGGAACATGGTAGCAATGTGTATGGTTACAATATGGTTCAGTTTCACTTGTTTTAGATTGCTGACAGCAGCATAAAATTTACATATATTCCTGCACAAAGGCAGACTGAAGAGAGATGTAGTTATAAGTCCTCTGCACAGGTATTGTGTTGCTTACAAAGTACTTAGAAAATTGTGGGGTGTCATTACATTCACTTAAGAGATTTTTCTCTCAGTTGCTTTTGCTAATTTCCTTGTGCTTAGCTGGCTGTCAGGGCAAAGGAGGGTGAAATATTGATGGCAAAGGAAAGGTCTTACAGCTTCTGTTAGATAACTCATAGAGAAGACTCAGAAGCAGGAGACTGCAAATGACTGTTCCTGTCCACAGGTGCTGCTGTGTGATGCTGTCCAGATGATGTGTGCTTGCTGAGTCAGATATTAAACAAATGTCAATTAGCTGTATTTTGATAATGCCATTTGAAAATTCATGTAGTTGAATATCAGACTGTTGTCTTTTTGATCTAGGCCCATTGTTTGCTCTTTTAAATTGAAGTTTTGTTTTTAAAAAAAAGAGAAAGTTAGGATTAAACTCTAGGGTTTTTCTTTACCCATGTGCATGCCAGGTTTCTGCACCTCTAGGACAGCTGGTGGTGGCAGGAAATGTTTTTGGACACAGGAATTCCATCGTCTCTGCTGTTAGACTGGCCCCAGCATGCTGTTAGAGGGATCTGGGAGTTAGTATGGGCCAGGGACTCTTTCCAGGAAGCACTTTCAAAGCAGCCACCTGTTTTAAGTTTTAGTCTCACTAATGTTCTGTGACAGCTGACCTCAGCATTAGGAAGAGTTTTGGGGTATGTCTCATATAATTGCACAGTACACTCTCCCTGCTCAGGACCTAGTGATAAATATAGCACTATGCTGTGCTATTGCACTGCAAACTTCTGTTCACCAGACTGCTTGAATTTCTTTTATTTCAGGGGGCAATAGAACTTGTGTTCTGCAGCTTTTCGCCTCCAAAATTACTCTGATGCTTAATTTTTAACATACGACTTTGTGTGTCAGCTTTGAATGCAATTTCCTGCATTTGGCATTTCAAGTCAAATACTTCTTTCTACAGCTATAACTTGGCAGTGCTTTTTCAGAAATAAATTTCATGGCAGGATATTTGGAATGAATTTAGAGAAAGCAAGGCTACCAAGTATACCCGCCAGATCCTGTGATGGGCTAGGTAGTCTCGCTGTCTGCTGGGCTGTGGTACCTCATGGCTAATGGCTGAGTTGTTTCTGTGTTTCAGCATCCTTAACTCTGTTCTGCTGGGCCAACCTGTGTTCCAGTGCAGTCTTTCCACTGACTTAGTAGCACAGTTCATAAGGAAACTCTGAGCTCCTTCAAATTCAGGCTTTCCATGGCCTTTGCAATTGCTGTGTGGGGAAAAAAGCTGTATTAATTCCCAGCACACTGGAGGGCAAGGCAGATGGAATACAGAAAATGAATTGTTTTCACATTAGTATTATTCCTTGGAATGTGGTAAGGTACTTACTCCATTATGTCAGGGAGCAAAGGATCAGACCCATTTCCATCACTGTGGAAAAAAAAAAATAGCCTCTGCCTTGTATGGTAAATGAGTTGTATGAACAACTGTGGGTGGCCACCAGTACAGAGTAAACCAGTTTTTACTGGGACGAGGAAGATAAGTGTTTCCTAGAGTCTGTAGGCACACAGAATTCAATCCTTACTCATTTGAAGTGGTTGGAAGGCAAGGTAGTACAAATCAGCTAAATCCTGCTGATGTATTTTCAGGCTTTTTGTCTCGACACACAGAACTGCTGGGGAAGGTACTTTGCAGAGGGATGAAGGCAAGTGGTGCAAGTGCTTTATGTAAGCACTTGAGGTTGTTGTCTGTTCATTTCTCCTTGTATTTTCTTTTGAAATGATGTTAATATTTTGCCCTGGAGTTCAAAGCTCAGCTCCTTCTTCTTTCGTATAATGAAATGGTGCTTTGTGCATGCACTCGGTGTTGCTGCTTATATTCTTTAACATATCTGTGCTGTAATACTTCAAACTACTTCTGTCAGAAACTGGAAAATGTTTTTTTCCCAGGTGCTAGTCACATTTTATGGGCTTGTCTTTCAGTTGTAGTGCAAGAGGTTTAGTGCATGACTAAAGAATTTTTTGAAACTCTATACAAAATGTTTTATAACACTAATGTTAATGTCTCATACCTGATAGCATGATGAAATCAAATTATTAAATGTTCAGTGCAGAGGGACCAGAGCAGCTGCTTACTGGTTACAGTACTACTGCTTTTAAACTTTCTCCACATCTTTAAATTGCCAAGTGATTATTTTTGCCAGTGTTATTTTTGATTTTACATACATCAGAATAGCAAAGTGAATGGTCTCAGTATAAAAACGGTTGCAGGGTTGTATAATATGTGTGTTTATAGTGTGTAGATAAATGTATGTAGTGCATTCTCTGTATAGAGAGTCGGGGAGAGGATATTAACTGTGATGAAGTCATGAACCCAGGCGCCCGCTATAGGCATCTGCAAACACTGGTTACCCTGGCAACAAGTGGGAAGAGGTTGGAGAGGAAAGCTGGAGTAGGTTGTTGCATTGAATTGTTGTCAGCTTGTTTCTTCCTCACTAAAGCAGGGAGATGTTGAAAGGTATGATGTCCCTCTTTCTATGTCGTGTACTATTTTATATGTATTTAGGCAGTTGTTGGGAAAGGGGAGGCTAAAAAAAAATACTTGTGATTCAGCTCAATTGGAGAGGAACTTTTCAGTATCAATAGTGATGTGCATTGCAAATCTATGCTTTTCTCTGTGTGCCTAATTTTTGTGTGTTGTGTTGTGAGAGTGCTAAATGGGTCTCCGGAGTACAGTACCTGTCCCATCCTCAGCCTGGGGACAAGCGTCTCTTGCATATTGTATCTTCGGAAACTGATTTTATTTTAAACTGGGTTTCTAGAGCTAGTGTTTGAAAACCTGCCAAGACAGTACAAGTACTGGGTAATACCAAAAGATTTATTAACTGATATTAAATCTGAGCTTCTGAACACCTTCAGAATGTGCTGCACTTATATTCTTGTGTTCTCGCACTTGTGCAGAATATTGTGGCTCACGAGTTAGTGGAGTCTTTACCTCCCTGGGGAAAGTTTTTATTAGAAGAACTAGGACATTATGTTCAGGGCTTTAACAGCATCTTCCTCAAAACAAATATTAAAATATTCTCTTCAGAAATCTGTTTTAGACAAATAAGGAGGAGATCCAACTGTAGATTTCTTCTTGATTGTCCTTCCGTGTTTTGACCTTTTGGTCTGTAATGAAAAAAGAACAAATATCTATGCAATATATTAAAGTGTGAATTATGATATGTGCACTGAAACAACCACTTCTTGTTATTTTCAAGAAGTCTAAAAAATATTTTGTTCATTAACTTTATTTTTAACTTGGTCACTTGAGTGGCATTGTTTCTATGTAAAGAAAAATATTTAAAATTGCACAGTCCTGAAAGAATAAAGTGTATGACCCAGTCAGGGGATAGAACTGTGACTGTATTGAACATCTCTGCCAGCAAGGGATTGATTAACAGACAGTGGTTCTTGATTTCTATTGTACTGAAAGGCACATTCTAATAGAATATTAACAAATACTGTTTCCAGAATTGCAGTGATAGAAATACACAGTGTGCCAGACTCCTGCCCTTTCATTTCCGTTCACTTCTACGTTAAAAATTGCTGTCAGATAATTTTATTCAAATTTAAGTCTAATTTTACTGCACTGTAAAACTGCATCTTCAAAACTTAACAAAAATACGATCTGGAAAATGGAGATGTATATGAGGATGCTGATTGCTCTTGAGAGAACATAGACTGATACCAGTCTTGTAGCATCTTCCTAGAATTAGGCTGCTCAAAAGAGCTTTTGTCAGTGGGCCATAATTTAGTTAAAATAAAGTACAGCAAATCAGTTTAAGCAATGATATCTCTTATAATAAAACAAATATTGTAATCAGCATAAGAAGTAGAGTTTTGTCATTAAATAATAATGCAAATCAGAGCTCTTATTCTGTTTTGTGAACTAATAAGTCCCTAATGTAGTTAAGTTGTAGAGTACATACAAAACTGGTCTCAGTTAGCAGAATAGTCGAGGCTGTAGGATTTGCAGTTTATTTGTACATAGTTTTGAACCTGCTAAGTTAATTACTGGTTTGTATTCTGGGTTAATAAGTGGATAAGAAAGATTCTGTTACTACTTACCCTGGCTACTTAAGATGGTGATTCTGGAGTGCTGGAGTAAATTAACGAGTTGACTTCTCATCTGTCTTGTGGAGTAATCTGAAATCATCATTTTCATCTTGCTTTTCTTCAGATGTTGTTGTAATGTTTCCTCCTATCTTTGATCAAGTGTCTTGTAGCCATTTCAGTGTGGGAGTGTTCTGGGTTTAGACTGCAGCCTGTCGTCAGGCACCAGCAGTGTAATGGGATATGTGTGTGTTGGCTTCGGGCCACGCTGGGGCTGATCCCGCTTCCTGCGGGCTCTGCTCCTTTGTCAGTGCCTGGTTAAATCCTGTGTGTGATGGTGGAAAGGGCAGGCCAGGGATCCTTCAGCTGTCCTCTGCTTCTTCAGCAGGGAAACAATGAATTAGGATTTTCCTACTCAAGATTCCTGCAGTTAAGCACTTCCTTCTGTGTTGTTTCTCAGCTGATTTGGTCTATTAATACATGTACAGATGCAAGTATTATTTTCCTGCTTCCAGTGCTGTATTTTGAAGTATCCAGAGAGAAACGTGCAAGAGAGCGCTGAGAATGAGAACTACATTCTTCTGCGTTAGACCATTCCATTTTGTGCTTGATAGTGAGTGGAACATCACAGAACAGAAGCTGCCTGTGATCTGTGCTGTAGTGGGTGACCTTTCCTTTTTGGGAGCTATTGGACAATTTTCTACAAGCAATCTCATTTATCCTAAGGCTTATACAAGCTTTCAGCTACAAGTCTAGATGATGGGGTTTTTTCTTTACCTATGAAAATTAGTGGATCAAAGAACTTACAGCCTGCTCTCCTGAGCTTTTTTCATACAAGTTATTCGAGAACCATACAAATGATAACTCTGAAAAAAAGTTGCATCTTTCAAACTGCGTAGATCAGACTGTTAAGCTGTAATGTTGTCAGAAACAGTTTCTGCAAGGGGAACTCTTGTACAGGAGAATATTACCATGGTAAATTCCGAGTTCTTCTCTATATTGGTGGAGATGGAGAAGTGTTTTCAACACTTGAGGGGGTGGGAGCAGTTTTCCAATGAGGAAAAGTTAAAATATGTATTCCTTTTTAAGACGTTGCATGATCAAAATCCTAAATTAATTTAGAGCATTGACATACAAAGAATTTTAGAGCAAGTGAGACTGTGAATATCCACTGCATGTGCTGGTCCATGGTAGCTGCCTGTGCACACCTTTAGCCTATGTAAATATAAGGTGACTCAAATTAGACTAGGCAGCCCTTTGTTTTTGAGGAATGTCTTCATTTTTAAGAGAGAATAAGAGTTTGTTTGTGTGTCCATAGCCTTGAAAGGGTTGCTGCCCTGGCCAGGAAGGGCACTGACAGCTCTCGGTAGTTCAGTGAAGATTACTCCTGTTATGTACAACGTGCAGCTCAGTGTGTAAGAAATCTGGTTTAACACTGCATTAATTTAAAAGCAGGTACAGCTGGTACATAATAACAAGATTGTACACACACACTTGGATTCTGAGTTATAAACATCCCGGGTTCTATAATAGCAGAAGGTGGGAATTCTAGGCTAATATATTTATAGAGGTACAGTGGACATATCAGTGAAAAGTGGGCATTCAGTATCACTTGATATCGGTTTCATGAAGAATGGATTTGGCCCTGTTATGCAATGTTCACAGTAATTAATCTTCCTTAGCAGTGAGCTGTGCCTCAGTGTAGCAGGTACCTGTGGCTGGAGATCAGAGAGGGACCCATCGGTCACAGCTGGTCCTTCGTTAGGGGTGATGGATTTTGCTCTGCACGTGGCACCTCTTTCTTCCACCCCTCACTGCTCCAAAGGAAATGCTCAGCTGTCTGTGTTTTTGCAGATGTGCAGAGATGACAAAATGTCAGGCTCAAAATTTTTTTCCTTCACTTTTTAAGTGACATTTACTTTTTTTTAAGAGTTTGCATTGATGGCACTAAGTATGAAAAAGTTGCTATTGCCATCTTAGCTTGCCAATATTTAATTTCACTCAGTCATGGTATGGTTTAGAAGTAGAGCAAGGGTTAGAAGAATTTTCCTACCAATTGGTTAGACAGCAAAAGGACTGAGGCTTAGGAGAGAGATCAGGATGTCTCTTAATCTGTGAATTATATTTCATTACTAAAGAGGAAGAAGAGCTTGAAGTGCCTTTGGAGGGGCTTGGATTTCAGCAGCAGGAGTCACGGCTTTGTCAGCAGATGAAAATGGCTACTGTCGCACCATCGCCAGAGCCTGTTTGCTGGCAAGTGGAGCCCGTGACCAGCACAAATTCGGGACATGTTTGTACCCCAGGTAGGAGCTTCCTGTGCTTCAGAGAATTCTGAAATGGGGTGGTGAGCTGTGCATCAGTCTGCAGGCACTGATTGGTTGGACAGTTGGGATTGATATTCCTCAATTTCTCTGCCTGCCTTCCAGTCAGATATTCCAGAGTTTAGATGCATTCTGGCAATGTCCAAGCTTCCTGGGCAAGTGCCCTGTCAACCCTTAGTGGTAATTCTGTTTGGTGCATGTCTCACATGCTAAATACCATGGCAGCAAAGCCAAATAAAAAACCTCCAGTACCAGCTTTCATGCAATATCATTTGTGCATCCTTTAAAGCAGAATTTTTTTTTTAATTGAAGTCTTATACGGGGCGGTATGATAACACTTTGGATTACACTGCTGGAACATTTAGTAGAAGGAAATGGTTTTACACAAAACGGACTCAGTCTGAGTAAACATAAAAACCAGCATTACAGCAGTTAATGTGTTCTATCCCTCCTCTGCCCTCTTCCCAAGAGAAGAAGAAGTTGGTGTTTTAATTGAAAAAAAATGTAAAACCTGGTATTTCAGGTAAGCATAATCTAGATATTCATGTTAGGGGTATCTTGTTTTTCCTTATTTGTGAGAGGCAGATTATCCTGTGTCTGATTACTGTCTGAAAGGATTGGCTGCCCATGGAGATGGGTCACTGATGCTGATGGAAAGCCATGCCTCATCTGTTGTGGCAGCTCTTACGTTCCTGTGTACTGTTGAGAACATGCAATTCAATTTTACATCCCTTAGTAGTTTGTTCTACTGCTGCTTGTTTCTCAGGAAGGCATTAGGAAACTGGCATTTTATTTTGCTGTGTGTAAGTGGCCATGTCAGTTCCCAGTATCTGCCAGAGATGGGTTTGACAATAGTGAATCTGTAAAAAAATGTATATGAACACCTGTCATTTTTACCAGACTGAGAAAGACTCTGGTGTTTCCATTTATACAGTTTCTAAAAAATAATTTTTACTCCATATGAAGTAGCATTATTAGTAAGAAATCTCTTTTAACAGATTTTCAGTTTTTAATGTGAGAGCATTGTCATATACTGGTTATTGTTGTGTATATACCAGTTTGTAATGTGATAGTGCCTAGGGAAGGGCTGGATCCTTGTACTCAGCACTCTGAGCAAGTTTGCATTGTAAAGGCCACAAGCTGAGACACTTGGGAAGAATGTGGAAATGATGCTAACTAGTATGGGAGCCAGTGGCATGAGCACACCAAGGAGGGGTTTATGGCAGGATTTGAACACAGTAATGGGGGAAATTTTGACAAGTGTCACCATATATTTTTCTCTAATTGTTGAGGAGTTGCTCTCTCAATAATTAAAGAGACAACGCTGTGGTGGAGGAAATTAAGACTCATAAGTAAAGCTAAAGGGCTTTATTTGTTGCATTACAGAATGGAGAGGCAGAGAATGCAAAGATGAGATGATTGCATCTGACACAAGTAGGAAGATGGTGTTTGTAGTAGATGTAGATGGCCAGTGCTACACTACCACTTGTGCTTGGTCAGGTTGAGTTTCTGCCATCCAGTAAGATATTTTTTAATTACTACTGGTTTCCAGTTGTCATTATACAATCTTGTTTCTGGTTCTAAGCTTTGGTTATTGCAAGGCTTGAAGAAAGGCCTTTTGAGCCAGCCTTACATCTAACAATGAACTCTTCCCTCTTCTTTGACATCTGAAATCCTAGATAACTTCCTAACATATTTTTTCTTACTGTTTTCCGTTTAGCCTCCAGTTCCAAGCCTGAACTCAGCTCCAGTTCACAGACTTTGGGAAGTCAGCAGAACAAGACAGATGGCACCCGAGTAAAAACTCGCATTCTGCCCAACATGCCAAAGCTTTTCATACCTTCATCTGTCACCAAATTTCCACCTGAGATCACTGTCACTCCACCCACTCCCACCCTCCTTTCTCCAAAGGGCAGCATTTCAGAAGAGACCAAGCAAAAATTAAAGGTAATAAAAGGGAAACAGTAATTTTTTAGATTATTTTTTTTAACTTAATCCTCTCCTCAATAAAGTACTTGTATGAAAGAAGCAACAGTTCATGTCCCCAGTTCAGAACCAGAGGGAGATAAGTAGTGGAAGGAGGTGCTAGCTGTTACCAGCAGCAGCCAGTTTTTAGAGGACTGGTGAAATACTGGCTGGGGTTGAAATGAGAGCTATTCTAGTCCTTATCCCTTTTCTGAGGGATTTGGAAAAAATTACAGAAGTGGCTGAGTGACCTAGTGCAGCCATTGCAGTTCTTAGATTAGTGGAAGCTACCAGAACGTTAACTGTGGGGAAGCCTACTCGTAAATGTGACGTTGTTTTACATTAGGATGACATCTTTCATGGACACAAGACAGTTATTGAATGTGAAGGAATAGCAACCAGTGGGGTTTTGTCCCTGTGATCATGGGTTTATCCTGACTATTTAGCAATATATTCTCTCTCTCTCTTTTTGGGATCAGTCTGCTATTTTGTCTGCTCAGTCTGCAGCGAATGTAAAGAAGGAGAGCCTTTGTCAGCCAGCTTTGGAAATCTTAGAGACCTCAAGCCAGGAGTCCTCACTGGAAAGTGATACTGATGAAGATGATGACTACATGGACATATGAATGAATTCTGGCCATCATCAACACCAACCACATAACCATTCTTCTTGTTGCCAGCATCTCTGGAAGTTGGAACATCTTCATTGGCATTACTCTCCATTTAATTGGCATCATTGTGTTCTTCACTTTCATTACCTTTGTTATCACCACAACCACTTGTATTGCCTTCAGAATCTTCGCCATTCTCCCCATCATGGTGCTTGACGGAAAGAATGATGAGTGTTTACCAGGCAGTTCGGTAATTTGGATCACGCTGTCACCGGCAACTTCAGTAAACACAAGGATGTTTTGAGCTGCAATTCATATCTCTGTACTGCTCCTGCTTCTTCAAACCAGAGCCTTGGGAGGTGCTCCGGTAGCTCTTTTCTACAGTGTTTTCTTCCTTTTAGTTGTCTTGCATTTTCCCCTCTAGCTAAGTTTTTCTCCCAGTAATTCAGCAACCTGATGTCTGTCTAACCATGCCATGATTAATCCAACAGCTCCTTTTAAGGTGAATGGAGCAGGGAAAATTTGCTGAGCTGGTAGAGATTTTAATTGCATCGAGAAAGTCTGTGCTTTGTCATAGGGCAAGGAGGGTGAGTTGAGAGTCTGTCAGCTCCTTCACACTGCTGGGTGCTGTGTTGGAATTTGACTCTTTCAAACAGACAAAAGAACCAGCTTTTCCAGGCAGACAGAGAGGTTGCTCTCCTGTTTGTACTCATTTCACACCAATGTATGAGGTCCAGCAAAAATTATCTACCTGAATGTTGGCTTAAAGAACTGATCTTTGCAGAATTGTCTTACAGTCCTTTATCTTCTGATGCCTTGGACAAGCATTTTGAATTGGGGGCTAGATGATATTTTTATGGTGGTATTGAAAAAAACTTGAAAGATTTCAGTACCATTTCAGTAATGTCTGTTTTTTACAGAATGACACGAAAAGGTGTTTTTTATCTATCTGCAGAGGGACTGCTCACAGTTATTTATATGAGAAAATAATGGTAACAAAAATCCTTTTTTTTTCTACTGAATGTTAACTTTGTAAAATAATGAATGCAAACCATGCAAAAAAAAAATACGTCACACACTATATATACACCCGCGTGCGCCCACACACATATATATATGTGTATGTACATATATATATGTCTGTATATGAAAACAGAAAATGCATACAGCTTGCAATGTCGGATTTCTTTGTGTTTGGGGGGTTGGTTTTCTGTAAAATGCAGAGCTTTGTATAAACTTTTGGGTTTCTTTTCTAATAAAGTTGAAATGCACTGTTGTCTCTGTTTGTTTGAGAGGGCACAAGGTGCCATGGTTCTGGAGAGAGTACTGCTGCTCTTTCCTTTTGTTTCTTGGGTAACAAAGAAGGGGCTGGGGGGATGTGATGGGAGCCCCTTTATTTTCTGAGGACTGCCAGAGCTCTTGGGATGGGTTTGGTCTGTGTGACCCAGAACCAAGGTCAGCCAGTGTTCCCAAGGGTGCCCTGCAGTGGGTTTGCTTCCCCACTGAGACGTGATGTGAATTCTTTTTCACCCATCTTGGTGTCTTTGAAAGCTGATGAGCAACATAAAGGGGAAGACACCACATGGGGAGCAGGATCACACAGAATATTTGGCTGTACAAATTTGCACTTGATCCATTATTACAGTGATTTATCTCATTGATAAGAATGATAAATGGACTGTGGATAAAAAGAAGCTGCAACAAACTTTGTGTTGCAAGTTTGTTCTCAGATTCCGGGGGCTTTGTTTTGAAGAAAATGTGGTTTACAAGGAAGTGAGCATGTGCATTTTGGATGTGTTACCAACTGTTCATGTTACTTGTTCACTTACTACAAGCGATAGGTGAGGTGAATGCAACTGATGTAGAAAAGATGAGGCAGCTGATGGTAAAAGCAAACATGTTTTCAGAAGTAGTATGTTTTCAGTGTTTACTCTGATTTGCTGTAGGTTATTATAAATGCAGTGTATAGCATACTGTGGTTGTCACTGACTGGTAAAAGGCTGAGGAAGTTTTAGATAAGCATGATGTTTAGGTTTTTTAGAAGAAAGCACAGGATAAAATAAATCAGCTACTTAAGAGAAATTGAAAGGGAGGGTGTAGTTCTGAATAGGGCTGTTTTACCCAAATGAAATAGACTACACAGACTTTTTGGTTCACGTGTATTCTTAAATGTATTGCTAACTTAAAGATCATATTTAAATTTTTAGGTCCACACTTCAGCTTGGGTTTGATGTATAAAGCTTTTGATTTTCTAATTGAATGTGACCACTGAAAATTGTTTTTCCTTTATTATTCTTAAGGATTCCTTGGCATTAGGCTTTCTGAGGTTTTTTCCTCCAGACTTCCTAAAATGCTGGTCTTGAGTTTTCTTTTGAATTCTAGTCCTGCTTTTTGAGAAGGATTTAAAATTTTGCTGGTTTAGGAAAACTAGAACAGTAAGTGTAACTTCTCCTGCCAGCAACAAGAGCTGCATTTGCTGATCTTCTTTAAACTCATTTTAACCTTCAAACTACTCAACTGTGCAACTTGTTTTATCCTGTATTGAATTCTCTTAGCTGATTTTCCTTTTCTTAAAAAAAACTATGATTTTTTTATTCCCATTATGCTCTCAAGTAGCTCAAGGACTTTTTCTCAAGCTCAAGAAATTACTGAGACTGAACTGTACAGGCCACCTCCCTCCAATCCTGCCCTTCTGCTGTTGACTAAATACCATGTTGCTCAGCTGTGGGCCTTCTTCCACAAGGGTGTTACTGCTGGGCTGCACTGAAGGAGCCTTTCTTCTTCTCCATGTCTGAAATGACCTCTCTGTAAGTACAGCTGATGTAGTTCTTCAGTTCAAGGAGCCATAATTCTGGAGTGAAGATGCCAAGATCCCTGGATACATGGAGATAATGATGTTTGTCTGAAGAACCATCCCTAAAGGTATTTGGAGCAAGAACTTCAAATCCTTACAGAGGTATTCACTTAGTAATGCATCTCCTGAAGCTTGGCCAAATCTTTTTGTGGAATTATCAAGAAAAAGTATAATAGTAAAACTGCAGTTAGTGATGACTTGAAGTAGATTCTTTTATTTTGGTCTAATCCTGGTGGTAAGAGCTTGAAATCCTAGCCTAGGCAAGATCCAGCTTACCAAGTTGCAGATCAAATGTAAACACTACATCTGCCTTCAGTATTTACTGGGTAACCATTGCTTCTGAAATCTGCATTCCCAGGTGTCTTTTCAGTGTGCCAGACAAATAAATTGCAGCTACTGAAGTTTATTGCTTTGGTATGGTTTGGTTTGGGTTTTTCCTGTGAAGCCATAGGGACAGGAATGTCTGGTGCCTAAAGTAAACTTAGAGGTGAGGTCTGTGACTGAGTGGGGTGAGGCTTTCTCTCTTTTTTTTTTTTTCCTTGACAGTAATTGATTAAAAACCAAATCCTTTTTGGCTACTGAAAAGCCAGACTGTTAAGACTTTCAGGCAAATAGCAAACCTATTTTTGTTCCAAAGGAGATGGAAAAAGGAATTATTTTGAATTGGCTGTGGAGAGTAATTAGTGGAGAGTTGATATCCTTTCTGTGCTGTTACTGGGCACTGTCTTTGCACACAGATGTCTTTGTCTGTTAAGGTACGTAGTACTGGGGTTTGGCTGTTTAATGCAGTTTCATTTCCTGGCACAGGGGTTATATAATCTATGTGTAGTTAAGACCATTGAGATTTTCTCTCTCTCAGGCAAGGACTAGTGTTTTACTAAGAATTAATTTTGTTGAGCACAGCTGTCATTAGTGGCTTCTGCCCACTGTCTGACAAATGCTGTAGCATTTTCTTCAAAAGCTAATAATGTTTCTTTCCACAACCAAAATAGCAGATCGAGGAAGATACTGAGTATCTCCTTAATTTTATTATGTACTGGGGTTTGTCAGTTGTTGTCTCTTGGTTGTTTTTTTTTTCTTAATTGGAGTGAGATTTCTCATGAATAATGAAATTAATGTCTTTTGCAGCCAAAATAAACACCATATGGTCAGGGAGAAAGGGACCAGGAAAAGATGAGGAAGGCACAGCAGCTGAAGCTGATAGGACACAGAATGGACTAAAGGAAACAGAGGGGCCAGGTGAGAACAAAGTCTTACCGTTGAGGGTGGGATCACAGCACTGTTAACACCACTGCCAAAAGCACAGTATTGAATTGGATATTTCAGTGAGGGTGAAGCATCTGTGGTGTAGCCTGTGTGTACAGAGTTATACACTGAGCAGAGGTCGTTTCTGCCCCTGCAGGTGCTTGTCATATTTTAGGGGACTAAAAGGTGGCAGGTAAATGAGTTGAGATGTGCATTAAAAAAAAGCACAGCAGACATAAATTTTGTGGTCTCTTAGTCATGGAAAACTGGGATGAAGAGGCTTTGCTCTTGCATAGTAAGAAGTTCACTGCAGGTTAAGTATTAATTGCCATCTTTCCCCTCCGGTTAATGACTAGGGATCCACTAATGCTAAGTTGTGATGTTATTTATGATTTTCCAGGTAACCTCAGGGTACTGTACCACAGGCTGTACTAGCCCAAGTTATGCCTTTGTGGGACTCTCAGCTGTCCTTGCAGGGCATGGTGGAACAGGTAGGATTGCAGAGGGCAACAGACCAGCATCTGGGTTTGTTGGCTTCTGGAGGATGACTTATCTTCACTCAAATGGCTCTTTCACATTAATACTTACAGAATCCCAGGCAAATCTCACCAGAGATTAAGAGATGCATCTCCCTGGATAGACATTTTTGTTCTTGCTGCTGTTTGTGTAATGCGTTGGTGAGGATGACACCCATCAGCACCCATCAGCAAGTGCTTGTTTAGCCAACTCCAGAGCCTCTGGTCCAGGCTTCAAAGCTGTCTTTGAGCTCACTGGCCTCAGCACAGCTTTGTGCAGGTGTCTGCTGCCTGTGGGTGCATCTCCAGCTCGATGGCCAGGGTTATCCCGTGTCACCTGGGAGCTACACTGGCTGCTCCGGTAGCACTAGAGGGGGCCCTAGGACAGAGGAGGGAAGGGAGGGGGAAAAGGGGGGGGACCAACCCCCCACCCTAAATGGATGTCCAAGATCTATCTTGAAACTACTGAGACTACAGTGCATTGCTGGTTTTGACCTCATTCAGTTCTAAGGGCTTTCTGCTACTGTACCATATGTCCTTTGCATAATGTATGTCTGACTCAAGGCAGAGGGAATGAGAATCCTCATAGGCTCTTTACAGGATTGTGTCCCTGGCCATGGCAACAAAAAACAAGAGCTCGCTTTGGTACCATTAATATTGACACTTGGCAGGAAAACAGATCCACTATATACTTGCTTTTCACACAAAATCTGTTTGCCCCATGACCAGGTTTTTCCCTTTTTTTTTCCTTAATTCCCCTATAAGAAGCCCCCCTGGGTGTTTCCATTTTCATAATGGGCAGCATATTGTACTGGGGTGTCATGGGTATCTCTTGACAGTCAGCCTTGTGTGAAAGGGCTCAAATAATGCATCCAGCTTTGTCAGTGTAAATCCTGATTAATTCAACCCTGGTTCATGGCAGTGGCGTGGGGCTTGTGCCGGTGTAACTGAGCCCAAGAGTCAGTGATAAACATGCAACTTGTGGATCTGTGAAGTGTTTTGAGGTAGTTTTGTTAAAAGTAGAATTCTAATCAGGGGTGAAAATGAGTATGAGAATGATGGAAGAAGTACGTAGTGTTCAATCTTGGATAAAATCTTGTAAGACAGTCTCTGTTATCTGGAGCAGCCCGGAGGTGAGATCAGGTCCTGCAGCCATCTGGCAGCTCAGGAAAGGGAGCAGGGATATGGAGCTGAGGCCACGCACTGACTGCAGAATCAGAAAAACCCAATCACTTCTACAAAGGGGAAAAGTAAAATCACACTTCTGCCTGCATGTAAGATTTATCTATGCAATTAAATGATTGTGTCTGTAGCTGGTAGAAAAACATTCCATTATATAATCCCAGTGGGAGGAACACTCTGCAAGGTCTCTCTAAGTGCATTGTCTTACTGAAGGAAACTGCCTATCTAAAGCCGAGTCAACATATATGGTAAAAAGTAGTTTTTGCTCTCAGATTAGACACAGATATCCCCCTCTCAAGTTTTATTTCTCAGCCTATTTTTTTCTCTCCCATCTCTTTCAGAGACCTTGTGAACAACAGTGAATTCCAGTATAAATGGAATATAAACAAAGTTCATATATGGTATAAGCATATGAGAACCACATTGGAATGGTATTCATTTAATTTTAGTTGAGTGATATAATAACTACAAGTGAAAGGCCATGTAACAGGGCAGAGGTATTTTAGAAATAGTGCTTCCTGTGTGAATGCTGAATTATTACATACATGCACAGTTAGCCTAAGAACCTGCCTCTATATTCACATTCCTTTAATTTTGCTACTCTGAGGTGTCTGACAGATACAGAGGGTTGTTCACAAGGAATAATATGCAACTGAGTTTTATTTGCAATATGCATTGCATGAACTATAATCTAATACAGCACTGAACACATACTGTTCCGTAATAATTAGTAAAGGATGTTGTATGAGTAGAAAAGCTTCATACTTCAGAAGTATTCTTTGATTCCTTGTAATTTAAGTCACACCAGAGATTTCATTTACTTAAATTACACCCTAATGTGTATGAAGAGTCACGTTTTCTCTTCTAAATGCGTGGATATATCTAAAATGTAACTCTTTCAGTAAGATTGCAGTGATAATTTTCCCCTTAAGAGATGGCACTAGATGCTCAAAGAATTGCTTAACTTGTTAATTGAGCCAACATACTCACCAAGAAACTCACCATGCTATGTGGATGTCAGAAAGCAGTTTGAATATAGAATTTTGTCACTTAGGAATGTCTTGGCTGGATGTTAGATCTCCATTAGGTTAGAGTGGGTTAGGGAAAAAAAATTAAACTTTAGAAATTCATAGTGGAAGTTCTGCGCTTACAACATCAATTTGCAATGCTGTGCCCTCAAGTAAGCAGCACAAGTTCAAACAAATAACTTCTGTCATGGTCTCCCAATAGACACCCTGCTGGAAATGCTTCCTACACTTAACAAGTAAATGGGCTTTCCTGGGAGCAAAACAAAGAGCCTGATGTATTTTCTCACAGCAGGTAGCAGTGGTACAAGGTGATTTTTCAGTTTGGCTTTCTTGGAACGTAGTAATAGCTTGGGATTGCACATTGTAAAGTATTTCTGCAAAGAGAAATGCAGAGAATTCATGTTGATAACCTGGTCTGTGATCCCGTTGCTTTGCAAGCTGAGGAAGCCTTTGGATTCTGCCAGTGCAGTCAGAACCAGCTGTGGCATCCAGGCAGTGCTGTCAGCTCATGTTTTAATTTGATAGGGCAGACGTGGGTCTTCCTGCAGGAGCCAAACAAGCCAGGTGCATTTACTGGTACACACGTGGGTGCACCGGGATGCTTTTTACTGTCTCTAAAATGAATATTCCAGTGAACTGCACAAGGATTCTCCCACAATGGCACATTTTACCAGGCCTGTACTTTTCCTTGGAAGTTGTTAAAATAGCTATTTTTCTCAACGTAAGAAAGATGAGAAAGCAGTGCAGGATTGCTGGAAAGCCTGGGAGTTGTTTTAATGCCTGGGTGTCTTGCCCTGCGTCCCGCTCGCCACAGAGGTGTCCCTGTGCAGCTGCCCAGCCTGGCCTGAGCCCCTGGTGTGTATTGGCAGCTGCTGAGAGCCAGACACAAGGGCCTTAACAGCTGTGCAGGTGTTACCCTCCAAACTGGGGAGTTCACTTTTAGATAACTGAGGATTCGATTAAAGTGTGAGAGAGAGTAAATAGTCTGTGCTTAAATGCACTCCTGCTGCATTTTATTTTTTAATAAGATGAACTTATTGCAATGTCAGTGAAACTCAGAAATACCCAGAATGTGATAATGTCCAGGCTGGGTGCGTGGCCATGTTTCAGTTACAACTCAGGCACAGACACAACAGTGTAGCAACTGTCTGTTATCTGGTGCTATCAACACATGTGGAAAAGTTCCTGGAAAGAATATGAAAATATGGAAATGTTATTTCCAGGTGCAGAGTGTCTGCTGGGGAAGAGGGAGAGAGGAGGAGGACAATGTTTCTTCTAAAAGATGTGCCTGATTGAACAAGGTACCAAAACTTAAATAGTTCCTCTTGATTTCAATGAAGAAAGCAAAGGGCAGCCTCAGGTTGTGTGTCACCCTAGGCTTACGGTGTGTACAGTTTTTTCAGTGACATAAAGTATTCCTACAACTAAAATTTCCATGGAAAATAGATGCTTTAAAATAAACAGACTTAACTTCCTTAATATGTGCAAACTCAAAAGTTCAGAGTTAACCACTGAAAAATGCAAAAGGCCAAGGAAAGGTGGAAATATCTCTGCTGGAAAAAATTCAGCCCTAATTACTTCTCCCTGAAATTATGGTGGCTACAGCATATAGATGAACTCTGCAGAACAACTAGTGTAAGCTCTGTTTAGTGACACCTGTCTTCATGTGATTCCTGAGGCAGTGTTTATTAAGAATATCATTTTCTTTAACAGCTTTTTCTCCCCCAATCTTCAGTGGCTGATATTGCTCCAGCAAGGAAATCCTGGTGGCTTTCAGAATAGTAGCAGCAGAAGTGGTGATACACCTGGAATCGGATGGACTAGAAGCTGGCTCATTCTTCCTGGGTTCTGTATCTGGGCTTTGTCAATATTCATTTTCTGCATCTATTTCATGGTAACACCGTTGATTTTTTTGGTTAAATCACAAGTCAAAAGAACTCAGTTTTGCCTCAGAGCTTTCCCACTAGCTGGTGAGTTTTTCAGTTTATCTTTCATTTTCTGTCTTCATCAAATAGAAACTACTTGTCCAAAACTATCCCCCCCTCTCCTAAATGGCCACTGAATTTGCAGCTAGGACATTTTTATTTGTCATAAATTGTTTATCATTTTATCTTCTAGCCAATTTTAGGTAAAATTATGGTGTTTTTCATCTTGAGTGATTGAATATGAATATCCACTAGGAACCACTCCCATAGTTAGGTTAAATGAGAGCAACACAAAAAGTTACCAGGGTTTTTGTGATGGTGAATAACTTCAAATAACTCAGAGCTTCCCATGAGCAGAGTTCTGGAGAGGACTAAAAAGTGTCTGCTCATGTAATTGTAGAACATGCTCAGTTTTATTGGAGAATCCTTAGCTCTGAATGCTGAGAAATTGGCATAGTGCAGTGTAGCAAAACCAAATCTCTGTTCTAATTAAGACTTATTTGGATTTTTCAGTTTTTCCCATTCCCTGGCTGAAATTTCCTGAATCTTATAACCATTTAACAATATGTTATTAACCATCCATTATGTCCTGCTTTATTCTCTTTTAGATGAAAGAGCCATGTAAAAAAAAGAATTCGCCAGCCCTTGTGACTGAATTTGAGTGATAATGTCAATGGAATTAACACATTGCCATTGTTGAATGGTCTCCTGTGGCTATATAAACATCAAGGTAACACATTTCCAAAGCAGAAGACATTACTGCTGTGATACTGTTGTTTTGAGAATATTTCCTCACTGCCAAAACACTGATGTAGATTTAGCATTTTGCCTGCTGGAGAATGATGTTAGAGTGGGGAGGGTTGATTCTGCTGCTTTTATTTTTGCTGAATTCTGGTTTATTTGCTGAAGAAAATCTCTTACATTGTTTGGCTAAACATGGAATGAGAACATAAGTACACTGAGGTTTATTTAAGATGACCTCTGATTGGTAAATGCATTTAAATGACAGCTCTCTTAAGGGCCTAATTCCATTTCTGAAGGCAACCTGCTGGAAAATCTGGGGCAGAACTGCTGTCAGGAAACCCAGGATTCTTCAGCTTGGGCAGTTTGCTCAAGAATAACTGTGTCCCACACTGTCGTTATCCATTAACATAGATTTTATCTCTGCAGACAGAAACAGACTGAGGCTTGAATACCCTTGGTATGTTGCTGAGTAAAATGTTAGTAAGATGCAGGCTTTGGTTTTAACTTTGGGGATGGCAAACAAGTTGTAAGGCCAGGCTTCTCAGAAAACCTTTTAATGGTGATAATCCCACTGCAGGTTTGTTGGCACTGTCTCACCTAATGCAAGACAGAGCTGACTAACGAGGATGTGGCACAAAAGCAGCTTGGAGCTCCTTGGGTCACAGAATCATTGAAGGTGGCTGCACTGCAGAAGCCAAAGCTGGTCAATGGGACGTGCAGGTAACAGTGATGATTTCCTTTATTATGACTCTCCTGATCCTGGTGCAAATGAAAAAAGACCTGTATTTCTGCAAGAATATTTTCCTTTGTCTTCAGGCAAGAAAAAATTCAGGCAGTAAGTGCTAAACCGGAACCTGACAAGTTCTGTTCCTAAAGAACTGTTTTTATGGGAGTTTTACTTCTCTGCAAAGTTAAAGCCATCTTTAAACAACGAGATGATGGGTTTGCTGCATTTCTACTAATCAGAGTCCATAACCCAGGTATTGAAGGGTGGGAAGTCCATCTCAAGGTTGACCTTACTGAACAAACGTGGACATATTCCTCTCCAGAATCTATGAGAAATACCCACTGCCTTGACCAGAGTTATATCAGTTCTGGTAAAAAGGACTTCAGTTTGCAAAGCTGAATCTGGGACTTCTGTGAATATTGGGGCTGAAACAGAAGAGAGGGAGGTATTGTCCATCCCAATTTGTTGCAAAAACAGCCCTGGGCTGCTTTCCTCAGAGGAAAGGACTTCTCAGCACAGGGAATGTTCTGTTTCTGGCCTGATTATTAAGGGATAGAAAAGAAAGTTGTGATGGAAAAAGGGAGGAGCTGCCTGTGGCAGGAGTTTTTTAGAACACAGAAAATGACTTGGTGAACTATGAACACTGTGTAGGAGTTAAATGAACAGAGTGGGCATGGTGGTGTAACATGAAATTCTCTTCTCTCCCTTGAGGGCCATTTGAAGCCCTCTGAAAGCCCAGAGAACAGCTCATAAATTTTGTGCTTCAGAATTGCAGAGAAAATGCTTCTCTCGTCTATGGATCAATCTTTTGTCAGCTCTAACACAATGGCTGGTGTTATGGCTTTAGTATATCTCCACTGTCACCCAAAGGCACTTCCTGGGAAATGTAACCCAGTGGCTCAATAACTTGTTGCCTTTCCCCTCACTCTGACCTAAGCCTTGGGGTGGGAAAGAAGAATGCTCTCCCAAGGGCAGTGATATTTAGACTACAGTCACACCTCTCCTGGGAGTCAATAGCTGGTCTTTTGTGAATTATGATGTGTAGAAATACAGGATTTTCTGTGTTGTATGTGTGGTGCTGTAACCCACAGTGTGTCAGTGAGCCCGGGTTCCATCCCCCTGGGAAGCAGCCTGTTCGTATGCCAGCGTAACATCCGTTCTTCCCTGTGGCCCCAGAACTCATTTAGTGCTCATTTGAGGAATCATAGGAATAAGAGAGGAGCAGATACCTCAGAGCCTTCTTTACTGCCCACACGAAGGCAGGATTGTTCTCTGCAATGCCACTGGTGTGTGCAAAAAGCCATTAAAAGCGTAATACAGGAAGGAGTGTGTCTGTTCCTCTGTGAACAGGCTGCCCTTGCACAGCCGCAGTTTTTCCTGGATAGTCAAATTGCTTCTCTCTCATTTTCATCCCAACTAATGAAGATAATTATATCCCTTTGTAGCATATTAATTCCTCTGTCATCTGTATGTTTACACCCTGCAGACGTGTTCATTTCTTCTTTGTGAGCAGGGCCATCAATCAGGGAAGCTTTCCTTAACCAACTCTTCTAATCTTTTCTGGTGTTCACCTCATCCAGTCTCCCTGTGGTTTCCCAGTAGCTTTGGTAATGAGGTGATGAGAATTACATGTGGTTTTGCCAGTTTCTTTTACAGCAGGCTCACAGAAAGAAGCCCTGCCACTTTCCTGCTCAACTATATGCTATTTTCACATATGTATCCTCTGGTTATATTTGTGGTTATATTTTCAACAAGGAGATGAAATCATCACGTGTAGTGCAGAAAACCTTATAAATTACCTCTGTAAAGGAACCTCCTTAATATTACCATATTTTTATAGATAGATATGGCTGAACATCACTGTTCAAAACAAAAGTTTAAGTGATCTTCTCTTAAGGGAGAATCTGGAATTGGAGTAAAGAATTCCAGAATTCAGCAGTTCCTCCATTGGACAGCTTCTTCACAGTATGATACAAAGGGAGGAGAAGGAGTAGTTCTATCTTGGAGAGGAAATACAAGACAAAAAAGTCAGAAAGACATACTGGGGGACCATGTATGGACTTAGATTTCAAATTTTTGCTTCAGGTTTCTGATAATCTAAACCAGCTCTCCCAGGCTGCTGTTGTAACTTGTCCACTCCCGTCCTGTAGAGCACAAGCCCTCTAAGTCTGGTGGGTTCTCTCTGCACTGTCAGGAGTTATTTGAAAATGAAGCCCCTTGGTGGTGAGTGCAAACCTCCATCTCATGCAGGCTCAACTCACTGAATCTGAGCCCAGCAGTAGCTCCCTGCAGAAACTTAAACCTGTAACTGCAGTATTAGAGGGTGGCAAAACCAGTGACCTCATTATTGATAACCATCTCATCTGCGCTCGCAGGAATGCTTACTCCCAAACGTGACTTTGATTTCCTCCTGCACACTCCCCTGCAGTTTTCTGAGCAGAATTTATAAATATTTCTGTTGAATTTACATTGCATTGTTTGTATCTGCATTTGGTTGGCAGGCATAGGTCAGGCTGTGAAATGGCAGTCATTTAAAAACAGTTTTGCCTCACAAAAGCAAAGTTTGTGTTTTTAAGAGTGGCATCTACTATGTGTATTGGTGTTTGCAAGGTTAGAGAGGAGAAGAAATCTAAGTCATTTATGCCTAAGTAGATAAAATCCAGTATTTTCAGTAGAATGCACTCATTGCTCTCTTGTCCTCCTTCCAAGGGAAGCTTGTCTATATAACTGCTCTGACAGGACAAAGCCATGTGTCATCCCTTGGTTTCTCAAGGAATTGCATCCAATATATTTAAATCATTCAGGTGTCTGATGTTCTTAACCACTTAGAAGCATTTGTTCGATATAGTAAGGCTAATTTTTAATTTATTTTTCTAAGCACATCTATCCGAAATGATGCTAGGCTTTTATATTCACAGCAGGGAACTTGTGAGGTTTAAATATCCCTTTAATCACTAAGGATGTAATAAAAACAAGAAGAGTTCTTTGAGCTGCAGAGTGTTACCCAGGGAAAAATCTACTCTGGAGCTTACAAATGTGAGCTGAAGAGACAAACTGGGCAATAAAATCCACAACTACGGACCAAATCGGCTAAAAGCTGGTCTGTAGCTGCCCATCAGGAGCTGAGACTCGGAGGGGGGAAAAGGCCATTCAGCACCTCTAGAGCCATAAGAGCCAGGTCATAAACACTTCACAATCTGCTGGGGAGGGGGAGGGAGCCCTGGGCTGTGATCTGCCCGCAGTCTGTACCCCAGCCCATGACTGCAACAAAGTGTATGAGAAATTTCACTGTATGGGAAGAATGAAGGAAAAAAACTCTGGAGAGATTAGGGAGTGCAAGGAGAAGTGGCAGCTGTGTTTGATTCAGTTCACGTGCACTTATGGCAGCCTCATCCCAGTGCTGATTTGAGGAATCCATGAAATCTGACAGGCACTTTTTTCTATTATCAGTGGTGTTGAAGGATTCTTACCTAAATATTGTTATTATGGACCCAAATATCATTTTGCTGCGAGGCGATGAACAAGCTGGGTGAGAGAAAGTACAACTCAGAGTTTATGCAAGGGCTTTCTGCTTAAAACACATATATATTTCCAGCTCTTTGTTACTGACTTCAGACTTTGCTGCAGATGATGTATGTCCCATCGTAGTGCTCTATACCAGTTTTCAAAAATCATCTTGGAGGATGTACTGCGTGATTCTGTCTTGGTGTTCATTTTTATTTTTGGGGGATCCTATAAAGCGCAGCTCATACTCTACAGGTCAGTTAGACATCCTGTGTGTTCAGTTCCCTTCATGCTGGGAGATGTATGTGCAGTTGTATGTATCCTATGGCTATCTAATTTTTTGTAGTTCTTTTAAAAAAAAAATTATAAATAATACTATAAAGGGAAAATAGATACACAGTAATAAAATCTTATTAAAATGAAACAGGATTTATTGTAAGTGCTCTGAATCAAAATCTACTGCATATGGTTTAATTGTTCTCTTGTCATGACTTCTGGTAATGATAATTAACTTCCTCAGAAAGTTCTTTAGAGTCAATAGTGATGTTGGAGGAACCGAGCTCTACACAGCTCTGTAGAGCTCACATCAGTTTTTATTTTTAAATTCCAAACACTTTAAATCTTAACAATTTTAATTTGCTCTTTGAAGGTAGTTCCTCTGATACGGACTTATACTGTTTATTGATTTCCTGGTTTGATTAGAACCGTACTGTGATGAACAGCGTATGGAAACTTCCTTATGGCAGAAGAGATCTGTCTTTGCCAAACAACGTAACTTGCACCCTGACTTGCACGACTGAAGTCTGGCTTTCTGCCTGTTGGTTTCATGGCTTTACAAATGCCTGATCACCAACAAAAATAATCTCTTGTGGAAACCAAGGTACCGTGACAGTGTATCAGCAATCTTGAAAGTCCGTAAAGTTTAGATAAAACCTTCTGGGTCTGAGCTGCTGCTTTTTTTCTGGAAACATCAGCTTTTTAACAGAGATTGCTGCAGTATTGCCGGCTGGGCTTCTGCTCAGCAGAATCCATTCTGCTCAGGGCTTTTGTCTGGTCTCAATTCATGGTTAAGTAAACTGCCAGCAGTTTTTAAGCTCTGCATGATGCTTCTCTTTGCATATGAGTGTGTGCACATGTGTACGAATATAGAAGTATTTATAGACGGCTGTTAGGCCAGAGTTATTTGCTGCCTGTTTTCTCAGGCTGCTCCTTTGTGGCTGCCGGTGGAGAGCAGTGAGTTCAGGCAGGGCTGCTGTGTTCCGAGTGTGGGAGGAAAGAGCCTTCCCCATGCAGGGCTGGCAAGGCAGTGCTTGCACCGTGCTGCTCGGGGGCCCTTTGCTGGGCTGTCTGCAGAGCTCTCCTTGCTGCTGCAAGTCCTTTCAGCAGGTATTTTTTGTGGATTTGAGCGGGACAGAATGCTGAGCTGTGTCTGGGAAACACAATGGATTGACAGGAAAACAGTGCGCCCAACATCAGGAGTCTGTGAGAACTTGAAAGGGCTCTAGACAGACATATTTTGCATTTGACTCTGGACTGTAGCCTTTGAGGCCAAACTCAGCCTGCAGTGTTAAGTGGCCGCTAAGTATTTCCCTTCTGGTGTCCATGCTAACGAACTGCTGGGAACGAGGGCCGGGAAGGGCGGATATGAGGGAGGGAGACAGAGGAGTGGCCTCTTTAGCTTTGCGGCCAGATTCCTCAATCCACAAACCTGCAAAAGGACAAGTCTTGTGTTAAGCTTATAATGTACAACTTTTTGTCCATCTGAGCTGCTTTCCCACGTTCCCTTCCAGAACAGATCCTATCGCAGCTGACCTGCAGCCTGTGACCCGTCCCCGCAGCTCACTGCACCTCTGTCCAGGTACCCTGTGGTGAATTAGCATTGAGATGTTACCAACAGGCCCTCTCCAACCAGCTGTTTTGGTTTGCCAAATGTCGTTTTTGCACTTTTGAGAGCACAGGGAAAATTTGGGGGTGATACAGTTTGGGGCTCAGTATGGGGTTTTCAGCCCTACAGAGATCTGCTTTCTGTGGGGTCCCTTGTATTGGTCCCAGGGTAGGAAGGTCTGCATGACACTTGTAATATACCTGAAGACACCAGATAGCTTTTCCCAGGAGAAAATCAATCAAAACCATAAAAAGGAGGGGAAAAGGTGCCATTTCCCTCCTTCAGAAGAAAATGCTGTATTATGTGAGCTGCTGTAAGGAGCTGGGTAGGAACTGTTTCTTATGCTGCAGCATGATAGGAGATATGTACCACTCCTTCAGAGGCTCTCAAAACACTTTGCAGGCTTTTACCATTCCTGTAGCCGCCCACAGAGACTTGCTCAGGAAGCTGCCCAAGTTCAGGCTGTGCCTGTGCTGCCAGAGCTCAGCAGCTCTGTCCTGGCAGACCCTGCACTTGTATTTCCTATTTTCTGGGTGAGGTGTCGGGCACCAACAAGGACAAGGAGTCACATGCTGGCACAGCTGTAGAAGCAAGAGTTTCATCAGGCTTTTTCTCTGGAAAAACTCGGCTTTTCCCCATGGCCCTGTGTGCATAAATCAGGCTGCATTTGCTTCTCAGTGAGCTCAGCCTGGATTTAAGGAGCCAGTTTGTGGATCCTGGAGAATCTGAAGCCACTTCATGTTTTTAATGAAGTATGAAAGTAAGTAGGTATCAGGGTAGAGCTATCTGTTTTATTTTGGACCCTGTTGATGACATGCCGTCCTTTCGCCTTTCAGTACTCATCCCGTGCAGATGGCAGAGGATCCTTCACAAAGACTTGCCAAGATGCTCTGGGACCGTGGCCTCCATGTGCCAGGTGGGAATCGGCTAAATGAGTCACATTCAAATGGCAGGAAGGCTTTCCTCACGTTTCGGAGGGAAGTATCTCTTAGATGCAGTTTGTACTGCTCCATGTTGTTCTTTCCTGCTTGTGCAGATCCAGGCAGACAAGGCAGCCTCGCTTAAGCCCAGTTTATTAAAGATGGTAACACTTTCTCACAGAGGGAAACCAGAGGGTTGGATACTGGCTACTGCACCCACGAGCAATAATCCAAGGCTGGTTCTTTTGACAGATGACTTTCTCATTTCAGCTGTCTCCCAGGCAGTAACTTTATGCCCCACACTGCAGCTTGCTCTCCGCCCAGAATGCTTCCCTAGGAACTCTGCCTGGACAGAGGTGGCAGTGCCTTGGGCACAGCCGATTGCCGACGCTGACCCCATTAGCCAAAGCCTGACACCTTATCTCTTCTCCAGCAGTCTGGGAGCCCCAGGCAGCAGCCAGAGATGGCAAGATAACACTGTGTTGGAGAGCTCGAGGCTTGTGTGCAAACCAGCTCTCTACAGGGTCCTGTTGAGCAGTAAGGGTTAAACCTTCACTTAAGGTGGGGGAAATGCCAGAAAACATTTGCCTTACTACAAAACCCCGAGGGGAATGTTTCTTTCTAATCGGCTTCTCAAAGAGATGCAAAGCAAAAGCTCTTGGCCTCTGCTTTTGTCATCACACATCCCCTCCCTCCTGCCCTACCTCATCTCTTCGGCATAGGGCAGAGCCTGCTGTTAGAGCTGGGCTCAGCAGGATTTATACCTGCTACTGTAAATGGGCTCAGAGCAGAGCCGTGTATGTCACTGACTTACACATGTCAGATCCACTCTCTCTCTCATCCCTTTCCACACCCTCAGCCTCCAATTTGCCAGTGAATTGTTAGACACCAGCACATTCACCTCTGACTTCCCATCGAACTGCCTGAGGGCTCTCTATGGATGGACAGATGAGGGTAATGTGCTAAATTCCCCCTTTGCTAGGGATGAATTTCCTGGGGATTGCTCCTATTAGCCACGCTTTCCAGCAATAGTAACAAATTCACTTTTTTTTTCACTTTTAAAACCTTTCCAGTGCAACCAGAATGGCTGGGAGAAAGCTGGTTGTTAACTAGTCATGGGTAATTAATGGCTCCACCTTCCCCATCAATCAGCTGGGAGAAGCCAAAAGGATTTGAGTACTTGCAGCAAATGTGTGTTCCCCAGACATGCTGATACGCAGTGTGCAAATGAAGTGGCAGCAGGAGACCAACTCATAGCCTTTGTGGAAGAAGCAGTAAGTCATGATACACATCCCACGCTCCTGTCAGGTGAAGTCTGAAATTCCCAGTGCTGCTGCTGCTGTTGTGCGGTTTCTGACTGTGTGGGATGTTGATTCATCTTGCTGCTAGCTTGAATCTGACCCAATTTTTGTTCTATTTTTCCTTTTCAGATTCTGATTATGGTTGTCTTTTTCCGCTTTCTACAATTAAAATACTAGCATTAGAAAAGCAGGACGTGGAAGGGGGAGCAGATGCGATGCTAGCTTTCCTTCTGTAGCAGAGCAGAAAAGCATTTCTGCATCCTATTTTGTTTGTGTCTGGTAGTGGCTGTGCAAGTGCAAGCAGAGATCTGACCTTGATACCATTTCAGCTGACCTTTTCCCTTCTGATTTATTTCTCCACATATTTAATAAATAATTTCCATTTGAGCCACAGGTTGACATTTCTCCACCACATGGTCATCCTCTCCTCAGTGGTACTGAGACTCCACAGCTCTGGATGTCTCCCAGTTACCTGAGGGAGAAAAGCCTGTAGTCTTCTGTATTACCCAGTGGTTTAAAAGGGATGCCAGCAAGGCTGGATGTGGTCCTTCAGAGGTGCCAGGAGGCAATGGACCATCTCTTGCTATAAAATCCTCCTCAGGACTTCCCAAATTCTCCAACCCTTTTCTTTAAAATATTCTTCCTTGCCACACTAAGTGTTGGCTTTTCTCTCCCTGGCTAGCACTGGGATGCCTAAAATCCAATATACCACTGGAAGAGTGTCAGTCCCTGCTCTGATTAAGCTCCTTTGTCCTCTTTGCATGTCCTTGCATTGCCTGCTCCAAAAGGCAGTAAAAACAGAACTGAAGGAATGTTGTTTGGGTGTAGAAACTCACTAAATAAATTCAAAGTTTGTTTTGTACATCAAACTGAAGATCAGATGTCCCAGTAACATCACTGACAAAATAGATAAAACGTTTATTTTATTTGGAATAAATCTAGACAGGGAAAGAAATCAGCCTTATAGCAAGTTCTTTGAAATGAACAGAGCTCCTAAATTTGCTGTGCAGGACCCAACACTGGCCCGTTCAGACTGATATCCTGCTTTTGACCGTCTTGGTCCTGTAAATGTTAGTACAGCCATTTCTGTGTGTGAATGCACAGAACCCCCTGCCTCACGGAGGTGCAGAGGCTGTGTTGTGCCCTGGAGCTTGAGCCTTGATTGCTGTCTCTTAGCACTTGTAAGCACTTATAAGCACAAAAGCTAATGGTCACACTTGCAGAATAAACTAATTAAGGGAAAATGCTCAAGCACTTCGATTTCTGCTCAGCCTTTCTCGGGTGAGAGCAGCACCTTGAGCAAGGCATAACCTCAGTGCCTGATCCTCCCGGGAAAAAAGTGCAGTTAAAGGCTGGGAATGCAGAAATTGGGCAGATGAGTGACGTTATACCATCAAATGTGTTTATGTGGTTGGGGAAGGCATCTGTGGGTGAAGGGATGTGTTGCTGCAGCATTCCAATTGTGAGAGCAAACTTTACACAGACTGTTAATCACCCACTTGGGATGGAACGAGCTCGATGCCGTCCTGATTCTGATACCAGAAATCAAGAGTAAAATGATTCTGTGTGCTGAAGATGAGAATTATCCCAAACCCATGGAGTAGCCAAAGAGAAATTCTCCCTGCTTGCTGTTTAAGGGATTTGTTTTTATTTTGTAGCTAAGTCCTCAACTGATGTTTTCAGTCTTGTCTCTATTTGTTTAAAAGTGTGTTAGCAGTAAATCAAGGTGCATTTCCCCTGTAGGGTTTCCTGTATGTCAAAGCCATGTTAATTCTCTTTGATTTTCTTCCCCTAGTCCCAGCCATTGCTGCAGATCCTTCCTCTCTTTGTCCCTTTGGACATCAAAGGCTCGCAAGGGGACAGCCCTGGCGGGAAGCTCCTCCCTGCTCATTAGCCTCCATAAAACAGGAACTCACCTTGGCTAGCTGTGCTTGGAGTCCCATCCTCATCCCGCTCACTCTTGACACTGGATCTCGGAAGGAAGGGCTTGTGCTTGCTTCAGGAAATCAGACCTGCTTTTGAACTGGACTATTTTGGCTCCCCTTGTAAGAACTCTGGTGGCTCTCTTGGCCGTGCAAGCTCCTCGACGTCACAGTACATGGAAAAATGCAAGCTTTACCAGGTAAGTGAAGGACTCCTTCCCTTTTCTTACTGCATGGAAAGATCTTAGACTTATGCCAGAAAGGGAACAAGTGCTCCTGAAGGGCTACCAGCATTTATAGAAGAGTGCATGGAGCTGGAGAGGATTTAAAAACTGTGGTTTTTTCATAGGAACAGATGAAAAATTGTGAATTTGAGTGGTTTTTTGGTAGCCTTAGAAGATCTTTTGTAAGCTAGCAAAGGTTTGCTCACAATTGTGCCCAAAACTCGCTTACCCACATCACCTTGTGAAGTGTGACCCTTCATCTGAAGGCTGGAGATATTATTTGTGTATTGTCTGCTAAGTGCTGAGTTCTTCAGGTTGAAGGCCACAGAAAGTTTGGAAATACTTGTTATATTTTTAATAATAGTTCTGATACAAACTATCTGGTTTTGGGGTTTTTTTCCTATTTCCTATGCCCTTTGAAGGTATGAACCCCAAGCAGGCATAGCCGACTTCTTCCAGGTTCACTCCCAGCACAGGATTTTTGTGATTTCCTTAGGGATTCATTATGTTTTCCTTCAATCCATCTCATAGCATGCGTTAATCTCTCCTGTGTGGAGCATGATTGGATTGGGCACAACGACAGATATGCCTTGGGACACTAAGGGCCAGCCCAGAGGTGCTGCATTTGTCAGTGTAACTGAACCCTAAATTTACTCCGGGGTTTTACTCTACATCAGAAGAAGACAACTGGCCCAGGTTTAGGTGTGCAGTTTATAGGCACATCAGAGGTGACTGAGCAGATTCAGCTGCCTTTTTTTTCCTCTGCAAGATGTTGTCACATTTGTGACCAAAATACATGTGCAGTGATTTAGATGATTTCCAGCTTTGCTGCTGTTTTGGGTTTTTTCAGTCCCTGCTGTGTTGATCTGATTCATGCTGATTTCTGCCACTTGAATTTTGAGCTGAAAAACAAAAGACCAGCAATGAAAAAAATATAGACTGTATTACGGTATTTTCATGTTAAAGATTCCAAATATTGCAGTATTCACCTCATTTTCTTACTGGGTTGCTTCTGGTGTATGACCCCCTACGGCAGAAATATTCCAGGTGATGACTGGATGCATCTGAGAGATGAAGCCGTTGCATTTGTGGAAACATCATACTTTTGTTATTGCCAAAAACCGCTCTGGATCTGAGAAATGAGGTTCCCTCCAGAGGGTCGGGATGTTTCTACTGACATTTAGAAGATCAGAGAACATGGGGGGGGTGGGGGTGTGATTTTTTGCTTGTTTGCGAGATTAATCTATTAGGAAGCTTTGTATGTTGATGTGCATTCCTTCCTGGTGGACACTGGATAGCTGTTAGTGTTGGGCTTCACTTGGAAGATAACAGCAACAAATGTAATAATAACTGATTTTAGTCAAGGTAAGCTTAGCTTTGTCCCTTATTGGAGTTTTCCCAGTATTGCAAATCCTATCCTACACATTTTGGGAAGGCTGCAACAAATTTTCTGACATTGTAACATTGTCTCAATAATGGAAAATTAATTGAGGAAGTGCTTTCGGTGAGGCAATTGTACTCCAGCATCTTCTGTCCAAAGGTCTTCCTCCTAAAACTACTGAATTGTCTCTCATTTCTCCTTCTTTCCTTTCTGTCCCCAGGATGATAAAAAGGTAGTCTAGATACAGCTCATTCTAGATACAGAAACTGTAGCACAAGCTACTCCTTTTGGTATCAGGACCTTCAAATCAAGCACAGAATAGATTGAAGATCTCTTAATTTTCAGTGCTTTTGTCATAACAGCTTCCTACCTTTCAACCTCATCTGGAATAAAGAACATGTTTTAGAATGGGCCACATATGGTGTTACCAACACAATGATGATAGTAATATTTTTTAAAAAGTAATACTAGAATTTCTGGAAAAGGTTTGACTCTCTTTCAGATAATAATGGTTTTAAAGCCAAGCTGCACAGAAGAGGAAACCATAGAAGTACAGCCCACACGGGTTCTGTTCAGTGGTTGGACACTCTGCGCAAACCTCTCTGTGCCATAATTCCAACACTCAGGCATCTTTGTGGGAGGGTGCATGAGCCTTGCCATCAGTTACACAGGCACAAACTTAGGAGGGAAAGAAAAATCCAAACAAAATTTGCAAACAAAATCCAAAGTGGATCCTGCAAACAGATCCATCGCTGCAGGATCGCACTGAAGCCGACGGCAGCTGCGTGGGTCCACTCACCAGCTCACACCGTTGCTGGGGTCCAGGTCCTCATGCAGACTGTTTGTGTCCTGCTTTTCAGCCTCAGCCTGTGCACACCAAACCTGCACGGTGAAAAGCATTAACCACATTTTAAAATCTTAGCTGCAACATTTATTGTCCCTGTCTCCTGCGGCATTGTGCTCCTACAGGTGTTTTGTGGACTCATTTTGGTAAAAACCAGATTATAACATCTGCCTTTGATTTTAATTCAGTGTTGAACTCCTTTCACTTCAATTCCTCTCGACTTCATTGGAAATCTCCCCTCATTAAGGACTCCTGAGATCTGCCTTGTTGTAGTCTCATTTAATGGCATTGGAATTTGCTTAAAGAAATGTTAATTCTAAAATTCATTTGGGGAAGGAGCAAGCATCTGTCTAGCTAATCAAAATCTGTTTGCATTTATTTGTGACTGGATGGCTCCTGTGGGAAATCAGCCCAATTTTATTGTAAATCCTTTTGATACATGTGCTGCACTGAGCTACCAAATGCATGGTCTCATGGCAGCTTTCATGTCTTTGCAAGAGGATATGGGGGAAGCTTTAGTAAGAAGATGTTAACAGGCTAATCTTGGTGAGCAAACTAGGTGTCACTTCTTGGCCAGTTCATTAATGTTGGATCAAAGCAGAAAAAAGGGTAGAGGATTTTTTTTTTTTTAATGCCTAAAGACCTCTACAAACTGACAAAATTACATTTTAATGCTTTTTACTTCTTAATACTGAGGGGAGAACCGCTTAGACTTGTATTGGGTTGTTTTGGTGGAAAGATGTCCCTTTGTGAAAAAAGCTAATTTCTCTGAAAATAGTTGTCTACTTTTTATGAAAACTCTTTTGAAGACATTACTCAGGAAAGCTGTAACAAGGTGAAAATTCCCTTTTTTCTGCTATGCTCTGAATAAGATCTGATCAGGCTGAGAGGCGGAAAAATCTACTTTTTAAACAAATAGCTGTGCCTGGCTGCTAATGCAGCACCCAGAGAGGTCCTGCTGGCCCTGCGCTGGGACAGCACTGCTGCCGTGGGTGCCCTGCCAAGCAGGCTCCTCATCCCTCGGTCGGACCTCAGGGCAGTGTTCCTAAAGCTCTGCTGGGTGTGAACTCAGCCCACCAGAACTGTACTGGGCCACGTTCTAACCTAAAATGGAACTGGGCTTTTCAGTATGGCAGCAGCAATCTTGCCTGCCTTACAATATTGTTGAGAACACCTACTGGGGGTTTTTAAGGAGGTTTTTAATCCAAACAGCTGTACAGAGGTGGTTGGTACCATCAACACCAGAAGCAGTTCCTCCAGAATGGTTTCCCTTTCCTCTTCGCCAGGCCCACATTTGGTCCTGTGCCTCCAAGAGGAAGTGCAGGCAGATTGCAGCCCTGTGCCATGGTGTGTTACTGAAGAGGCACCTTCCGCCACTCTCACAGGCCCCTCGGTGGTCCCCATCTCCACTTCCAGTTCAGACCAGCCATCCTCTTTTCAGAATATAGTCTACCCATAGTCTATCTCTGTCACCTCCTTTTCTTGCCTTCGCTTACATTTAGGACTCCTGTCTGTCTCATCTTTGTCTTCTGGGGGGATTTTTCACCTCTGTGACCACCTACTTGTCGTTTTCCCCTATTACCCACTGGTGCACTTAAAATCTTTCCAGTCCTTTCCGCTTTCATTGTATTCTCTTGATAAAGTGTTTTGTGTAACCCTGATCTTACCAGAACAGTAGATTGTGGCTACCTGCCAGTGTGGGTTTTGTAACAATGGAATTTGGGCTGAGTTGGTACAACACACAGATCCTTACAAAAGGACCTACCAGCTAAAGACAAACCTGTTGGAAAAGTCTCTGCACCTCTGAGCCTACTAAGTAACAAAAATCCTTTGAAGAAAAATAACAGTTTTTAAGAGGTTTGTTGTGGCACGGACTGCCCAGCCTGAGGGTCAGTTCCCCTCCTGTCTGTCTGCAGTCACAGTCTCCTCTCTCTCTCTAGACGTGAAAGCGCCATGTGAGACCCTTCCTTCCCCCAGCCTGGAGCCCTTCCCTCAGAGCTCCATCGTGGTCACCCTCGAGGACATGGGACTCTGGATGAAGTTTCACCAGATAGGAACTGAGATGATCATCACCAAATCTGGCAGGTAAGGGGCACAGGACAGCTGCCCACACACACCACACCCTTCCAAGCTGTTATCAAAGTCTCCAAGTGCTAATTTTTCAAATGGTAGCCCTTAAACTGGTTTTGTAGCCAGTTATGCAGAGCTCCCTGATCCTGGCAGAAGAATTACACTTTCAGGGTGTCATAGAAGTCTAAACTGTGAAGTGCAAAAGGTCACTGTGGGACTGATGTGCTGAGAAAACTCCTGTACCCTTATCTGACCACTTAACACTGATGTTGTTCCTGTCACTTGGAGGTTGCTCTGGGAAGTGCGCTGGGCTCCCTTTGCCTGGGTCACAGGCAGCAGCAGTTGAGCAGTAAATGCTGGGGTTTGAGTCTGTGTTTGCAGACAAGAACATGGCGCAGACTCACAACGATCTCTGTGTGCAGACTCCTCTAAAGTATAAATGAGTCATGTATTGTGGAGCTTGCAGTGAAAGAAGATGGAATTGTGAAACTGTAAAGTATTGTGTCAAAGCTGCTGTGAGCTGGAATAATCCCTTTGGGTAGGGAGGTAGCTGTCAAAGCTCTTTTGCAGAGTCAGAAGTTAAAAGTAGCGGCAGGGAGTACGGGAACAGAAAGCTGGGTGTGCTCTTAGATGAGAGCGCGTTTTCTACCCACGCTCAGATTTAATCCATCCTCCAGGTCTGTGAGAGCTGCAGCAGGCCAGGAACTACATACAACCTCCAAAGAGTTCCTTTTAAGTTTCCCACTGTTGTGTTAGAGGAATTGGAAGAAGAAAAGCAGTAACAGTGTCAGGCCTTCAGTGACTGCTGCCCTGTTAGTGTCTATCCCATCTAAACCCATAGGACTAGACAGTCCATCAATAAGATGGACAAATGATCAGTGGCTGGCTGGAGAAATGCTGCTGCCAGGGCTTTGCACAGTAGTGAGTAAACATGACATGCTGCTTGATCATTAATAGCCACTTTATAGAGAAATCTTTATACTCTATTTTTCATTTCTCCTTCAGGCGAATGTTTCCACAATGCAAAATCAAAGTCTCTGGCTTAATCCCATATGCCAAGTACCTCATGCTGGTAGATTTTGTGCCAATGGACAACTTCAGGTACAAGGTAAGTACTTTAAATAACAGAATTTATGCTGTCTTTTCATCTTTGTTTGAAATAGATTAATCTTTATGTTTCACTTGTCACACTGATAAATAAATTCTCTTTGGACAAAGTTCAGAAGTAATTGATGGATTTTATGCCTCTCCGGAGTTATTTGTCAGTTTTGCTTGGAGAGCAGCTGGAAAGGTAACTAATTTTCATTGTAAGCAGTACAGTTTTAATCGTGATTAATGTCAGACTTTTCTGGCAGCCATTGGGAGAAAGGGAGGAAAAATGAGGCCTAAACTTGGAGCTGATTTGGTAACATGATCATGGCTCATAAGAATCTGCTACTTGTGCTTCAGAGGAGTGCACTGAATTGACAGTGAAGCAAACTTGCTGGGGCTTTCCTGTACTAAAAGCATTTTTTTTTAAGCTCCAGATTTCTGTCTTTCCCTTCACAGTGGAATAAAGATCAGTGGGAAGTTGCTGGAAAAGCAGAGCCCCAGCTCCCTTGTCGCACCTACGTCCACCCAGATTCCCCAGCTCCTGGCAGCCACTGGATGAAAGAACCTGTCTCCTTCCAAAAACTGAAGCTCACAAACAACACTCTGGATCAACATGGGCACGTAGGTTGTGCTGTGCTCTCTTGGAATTCATTGCAGATGAACGTTGTGGGAAATAAGCAGGATTTGTGAGGAATTAGATCATGTAGAAATTAAAACATATCCAAGTGCCCTTTCTTTCTCCCTCAGCCCAGCCCTCGTGCCCTCTTAGCTCCTCATTAGGGAAGGCGTGGGTCTGTACTGTCACTACAGGGGCTTGGTGGAGACACCACTCCCAGCAGGCATTGCTGGTTTGAAATGGGTGTCCTGGGAGTCTCCACAGGAGATTTGCAGTGTGCTGGCAGTGGTTGCACATGGAAACCTTGTCCTTTGTCTGTCCCAGATCATCCTGCACTCCATGCACCGTTACAAGCCGCGCTTCCACATCGTGCAGGCAGATGACCTCTTCAGTGTCCGCTGGAGCATCTTCCAGGTGTTCAGCTTCCCTGAGACTGTCTTCACCTCTGTCACTGCCTACCAGAACGAGCAGGTACGGCGTGCAAGCGCTGCTTCTGGATGAACTGCGAAGTGCTGTCCGTAAAATTCTTGTAAAGGAAGGTGTCTCCTTCTTGTCTGCTCATCCTGGGCACCTGGGATGGACAGTGGGAAGAAACAGGCACATTGTGGTTCCTGTGGAAAAATCTACTCTGTGATGAGATGAGTCATGCACCTTGATGGCATTGAGTGCACTGTCAGTGACACACAGAACTCCAAACGCAGTAAAAAGTATGGCTGCAGGTCCAGATACAGATACTCACCCTGCATATTTCTCTAGTCAAATCCCTGCTGACCCTGGTAAAGTCACTTCTCTGTGTGGGTCAGTTCCTGATCAATAATGGGAGCTGCTGGGAGAGCTGAGATACTGTGGCAAGGCCATGTCCAAAACCCTCACACAGTTTATCTGTTGTGATAAATACTGAGGTGAAGGTCTTGGAACAGTGAAGAACCCAACCAGTCACTGTGATGCTGAGTCTTGTTCCTTTTATTTAAAGATTACAAAGCTCAAGATCGACAACAATCCATTTGCTAAAGGTTTCCGTGAACATGGGAAGAACACTCGAAGGTAAACTCGTTTTTCATTTTAATTTATTTGTCGCTGGAGTTCACTTGTGAATTTTACCCAAGGTCTTTGAGCAAAACTCTACCAGCCAGCTCTGCTGAGCCTGCTGCATTGTGCACACTGCATTTGCCTGTATCTGGGAGTGATGTCCCTCTGTGCAGCCTCTTCTCAAGAGACTTGGGGGAGTGGGAGGTGACAATTCCTACAGAAGTGTGGGACGTGTGACAAATTTGAGACCTGCATTCCCTTGCACGTTGGAGCTAGACTGGAGTCTGACATGTGAATAGCAGTGATAACGGGAGTCCACAGCAGATCGTTTGGTCTCTTGGAGATCAGCTTGATTTCTGACATTTGGAGGCTCCCTTGTCTCCTTTTCCTGTGGGTGGAAAAGTGTCTCTTCCAGTGGGAGATTTTGTCTGCAAGAGGGAAGAGGGATACCAATACCAGTGAGATCTTCTGCTTGGTCTGAGGGCAGCCAGTGGATGAGATGAAAAAAAAGCTTAAATTGGAACCCCAGACTGGCAATAGAGAAGGAAAAAATGGAGGTTTTTTCCAAGCAGAAAATGTTACAAAAATATCTGAGATTTTATTTTGCGTTATTTTATGCCTGAAAAAGAATCTCATTTCCTGATGAAAAAAGGCCAAAACTGACTCTTTTTTACTTAAACTTTAAAAATGTTATTGATTTTCTTTCTCCTCCTAATAGCATCCCTACCCGTATATCTAGGCAAAAAGCTTACATCCAATGTCTACCCCCATGTCTTGTTTCTTTCCAGGGAAGGACGAGCCAAATGCCAGAAGCCCAGTCCAGCCAAGAGCCAGAAGAGGAAGCTTCCTGAGGAAAAGGAGCCTGGTGCTGAGGAACGTGGTAATATTGAACACAACAAACCCAGAGAATGATATTCAGAAAGTTTTTTAAGCTAAATCATTCCGTGCTCCAGCTCATGGTGCTGCTTGCAGTAGCACAGCTGAAGAGAGAGGACAGGGCAGGACTGACCACTGCAGTATCTGGGCAGAAAAGAGCTGGAAGGGGCTATTCCCTTGAGACAGAAGGACTGCAGGAGGTGTTAGTGTGTTTCCCTCCACCATCCTGTGATTACTGCAACTGCCAATAGACCATTGTGAGCTTTGTTTCCCTCTTCCCCCTTCTCATTCCTTTCCATTCTTTCTTTTCCCTGCTTTGAGTCAGATTTTGAGAAGGATGAGAATGTAGATGTGAAGGAAGAGAGTAACCCTGTGGTGGTCAGCAGCGGATATCCCTTCTGGGGCTCGGAGCAGAACAGCAGCCAGGCCTTCCCTGCGGCCTCACCAGTGCCTGCTGACCAGAGGGAGGGTCTGGCCAGAGAGCAGCAAGTGCCAACGCCGTCCTACCAGACATACCGGTGAGTCCTACTTTCTGCTCCAAAGCCACCCTTTAATTGGTGGGATTCCTCTTCTTCTGCTGGGTATTAGAAGAAAAACAGCCAGTTGGGAGTAGGGGGAGAATGCCTTTCTGTTGGACAGCACACGTGGTTGAGAGATGGTAGGTTAGCATGGACATAGGTCCAAGGACAGCCTTTCTCTTCCGGTTCAAACCCACTGGTTCTGGGCATACTCATGTCTTTGTAATGTTCTTTATTTCCCTGTCCCAAAATGCTCTCCCAGCCAGTTCTGTGTACTACAGAGCTTGCCTGTCCTTTGGAGGAAGTAGCAAGACTCCAGTGATTTTTTCCTTCTTCATTGCAAAATTGGGTGTGAGTGAGCCCAGACTAGACTTGAGCCAGAACTAAGGTGGTCTGGACTCACCTTCTCTGGCATTTCATTTTTCTGTGGATGTGACACTGAGGCCTGGGCTAAAATCCGCAGTAACAGTAAGATGAAGCAGTAGCCAAGGGGAAGAGCTTGCCCTGCCTTTCCCCAGGGGATCTGTGTGGGCTTTCCGTGGTTTTCCACTCTGGTAGGTCTGACTCGCTCTCTTCTCTGCCCTTGGGCTCAGGTTCCACGAAGCTGGGGACAGCCAGCAGCTTCCCACCCGCGATGCTGCGACCTTGAATGATTTCCGGGCGAGGTGCCACGCCTTGGATCTCGCCATGGTGCCCGAGCACGACTCCAAACAGCTGCCAGAGGGCTTCACCAACCTGCCCCCGCTGCCCCCACCTCTGCCTCCTCCCCAGGACTACACAGGAGTGGTGAACATGGCTCTGGACTCTGTGGGGAAAGCCGGGCCCCGGGCACCCATGTACAGTCCCTATGGCACCGAGCAGGGCCTCGGGCAGTGGGTGGTGCCTTCCCACAGCCAGTACAGGGCAATGAGCTACTCGGCCTTCTCCACGGAGTACAACACGCAAGGGACTCCGGGACATGCCCACGGCACCATGGCGGAGTGGAGCCAGTACCCTCTGTTCCCCTATGCCTGCTGGTGAATGGGGAGGACCCTTCCCAGTGAAAAAACTGAAAGAAAATTGTAAATGAGATTGAATTTTCTCTGGGGTGTTGGACTTTTGACGCTTCGCCTACACTAGGCAGAGGTATTGCTGCAAGCAGTAGCATGGGATACCATCACTTCCTTGTCTCCTTGCACAACAACCTTCACCATATTTCACAAGCAGTGGTTAAACTGGTGGCTGCCCCAGCCATGTCATTGTGGGTCAGGCTCAATGTGTTCTGCAGTGTTTTTTTTCCCAGCAGGAGTAGGAAACCACAGATCTGCAAGAACAATATTTAAAGAGCTGCTGAACTCACAGTCACAGTGTTGGCACCTCACATTTGGCAGTTTCCAACATCCCTTCCTCCTGGGACTTGGTACAAGGAGATAGGGGCTGAGGACTTTCAGTAAGCCATCCACGTGGCCAAAAAGCTGTAGAAAATATTGCAAAGATGAGCAAAGCAAGAAATCCTGGTGATGTTTGAGCAGCTTCCTCAGTTAGTATAGTCAAACTAAAGCTAGAGTCTTGCCTTTCTTCCAGCAGCAGATGAGAGTAAAATGCACAGTAAGGCGTGCCTGGAGCACAGCAGTGGGTCGTGCAGGCAGGGAAGAGTTTGTTCCGTGCAGGAGAAGCAGCAGCAAGGCTGTGTGTGGTGTCTTCCTGTCCCCGTGCCCATGTCTCCTCTGTCAGCCTTAGATTCGAGGTCAGTGAAATGCTCTTCATTCTGTGGAGGTGGAGGGAGGTTGTTCATGGAATGTGGGGGGCGCCTCTGGGGCTTTCCAAGGTTGTCAGAAGCAGGGCCATGAACGGCAGTGCTGCTGTGTCACTCCAACCTCTTCCTTTAGAGGGAAAGGAAATTTTCCTCTGTGAACTTACTCCTTCTCCTGCTTCCTACCACCCCTGGAGAGTTTCATTTACAGTTGTGGTTCCTGTGCTGCTTTGTGAGTGTGTGAAGTCATCTGGCTGTTTGGGAGTCTGTAGGGATCTGTCCATGTTTAGTTGTCAGAGTGGTTCCACCTCCTTCCTCTCTGGTCCTATCCTGGGCAGGAGCAGCCTGTGCACTGCCATGCAAGCAGGGATTCTTTTCATCTTCCTGTTAGAAGGGGGAGGCCTCCCTATTTGCCCAAGTGCAGATGGCCCTGGCATTGGGGACTTGGTGAGACAGGCTCTGTGCTTCTCAGGGAGGATAGACATGTTCCTAGGTGTTATTTAGGGAATGTTTTCTTGTCACACTGATAGCTGCTGTGTGGCCTGCAGCCATCAGTCGGCAGTGAGGTGTGTCATTCAGCCTGTGTGCCAGATGGTTTTCTCTGTGTGCACACACACGTGTGTGTGTGTAGCAAGACATTGTCTCTGAGCAGACCTGGGCAGGCTTGTGCCCAGTGCCTCAGGACCCCTGTGCAGGGGTACTGGGAAAGGCTGTGCACCAGGCTTTTGGGGCACCAGCTCAGCACTGTGCATCTGCATGGCATAGGGATGTTGAGCCATGTTGTTCTTGTTAAAATTACTGTGAAAAGTAGCCCTGTAAAAGTATGGACTCAACTACAATGACTGTTTCCTTATTTAAATTGTATATTGCTAACTGCTTTTGTACCACAATTATGATATGTACAGAGCAGCTGAGTACTTCCCCTGGGCTTCCCAGGATTTGAGGATGTGCAGCATTGAAATAAAGGTCAGACTTTGCCACAGTACATGTACATAATGACCTGTGAGCCTCCCTTCTGATGGCACCCCGGCCAGTAGTGATTTGTACCTGCTGTGCATGACACACATGTGGATGTGAGCAACTCACTTAAATCTGGCTGGGGAAAAAAATGTGGAGCAGGTTTTTTTTCTAATGCCAAAATGTCCTGGTTTCCTGCTGTCCAAATGCCAGCTGTGTGAAGGCAGATCAGCTGTAAAAGGCTGTCTCTGGCCATTAGTAGTTAATTTTGCCACCACTGTCTTTCACATCTTGGAAATGAGATGAGCAGAATGGCTGGGGAGGTGAGTGAGTGAGTGCCTTGAGCCCCATGTGCAGGGAGCTGAGGGAGGTGCTTTGTGCACAGCACAGGATCGCTGCCAGCAGCATGCCCACGAGAGTGAGAATACATCCCCCACAGGCTACCTGGTTGGATCTTTCTTTATCTTTGTAGCTGGGATGTGTTTCCCTGTCACAGAGTGCTAATGAGGATGAAATGTTGCGGTGAGTATGAGAAACTCAGGAGAACTGGGCAGCACTGGGGAACTCCTGTGAAAATATGAGTGCAATGCTGTTTCTTTCAAACCTTCACAGTAGCAGTGCAGGTGCTGCTGCCCCCTGGGCCTGTCGGCAGAGCTGGTTTGGCAGACGGCTCTGAACTGGGGTAGAAGACTCAGCTTTGTGCCTAGGACAAGCCATCAATTACTCATCAGCCTTCTGTTGCAGCAGGACTGCTTGCCCTTCTTCAGTGAATCATCCAGCTTGCTAGAGAAGTACCTATCCTTTCTCTCTCCCTGCCTCTGATTAGAGACTGCGCTTGGCTGGTTTGGGAAGCCTTTGGAGATTTTGCCTGTAGGTGTGCTCTGGACTCTGCTCCCGCCCCCTCCCTTTGCAGTTCCTACTGGTTTGTTTTCTTCAGCTGTGGCATTTAAAGTCTGTATGAGCTCGACTGAAATGCTGTTTTTGCACTCGTGTGAGATAATGTAATGCCTCTTACAGCTTCAATAAAAGGAAATGAGACATGTGGAAGTCAGGCCATTAAGACTAATAAAATAAACTCAAAAGTGTAGGTTTTGTGCATCTTTCTCAGGCACAATGTGCTCTAGTCATGTTACCTGGGGCCAGTTTGTACATGCATGACACGCTGTTGATCTCAGCATTCATTGTTCTCCACAGCGTGTTCAGTGAGCCTCAGGTTATCTGCTCACAGTGCTAGATGTGACTCAGGCTTTTGCACCAATTCTTTGCAGCAAATTGTTTATTTTCTGTGTTTTCTGCTCCTCTCCTGCAGAGGAGTTACATAAGGAGGAGGGCAAATGGACTATAAATGGGATCTAGGTAAATTTCCTATGGGAAATAAAGGTCTTGATTTATTTTGGTTTCTCCTACTGGCTTTTGCAGCCTTAAGCCTTGTCTGACACTGCTTCAATGCAGATGGGAATGGCAGAAAAATGCTTTCTTGCCGATGCTGCAGTTCTTCCCCAGGCAGCTGCAGGCTGGGGAGAGGCACCTGTTTCCCTGCGGCGCAGCAAAGCTCCCGGCTCTCCCACACCCCTGTGGAGACACGGCGAGTCCTCCCAGGGCTGGCCTGGGGTGTGGCCTCTGCACTTGTACCTCCCCTAGCTCTGCAGGAGCAACTTCCAGCTGGTTTCACTGAGAGCTTATCTAATTTCCAGGTGCTGCAGGGATAGGGATGTGCTGGTGCAAACCAAGCTCTGGAATGGGGCCATTGGCCGAGCTCCAGGCCTGGCGCCGGGGCCGCACTGCTCTGGCACGCGGTGTGGGGGTGAGCCCTCAGGCGTGTGGGGCGGGGCAGGGCCAAGGAGGCTCCTTGTCTGCAGAGAGGCATGAGGAGATCCCGGGGAGCAGCCTTTCCATGGGGCTGGGGCTTTTGAAGCACCTGGTGCTGGACAGCCAGGCTGAGCAGGACTCCTGCCTTGCTTTGGGTTGACCCGACTGCCCGGGGTGGGGTGGCTGTCGTGGTGTTCCTTGAGCCTCCCAGGAGACTCCGACGTGCATTTCCTTGGTCAGCCTAAGTACCGGGTCACTTTAAGGCAATCCAAGCAAGCAGCGCAAACCCCCTTCCAGGAATAACATTCTTCAAGTCAAATGGGTTTTTATTGCAGAGCTTAAAATCCGCTTAATTCCCGAGCCCTAGGCTGGGATCCCTGCGGAGCCTCTTAGCAGGGGGGAGGCAGCATTTGGCTGGAGCAACAACCAGTGCTGGTCACCCACCGTGAGGGG
>VWZW01003596.1:0-47946 GCA_013397115.1 Edolisoma coerulescens | reverse complement strand
CGGCGCCGAGCCACACCCCTGCTGCCCGGAGCTGCCCGCGGGGCCGGCCCCTCTTCCCGCTCATCAGCGGCCACATGCGTGGCTGCGGGTGTCTTCACTTACCTGCCTGCCCGCCCCTGGCCTCCAGGTACTCAGTGAGTGGCCAAGAGCAAAGAGGGATAAAACTGTGCAGGGCCGGCTGGGGAAGGGAGGGGTTTTCCTGGATGGTGGTGGGGGCGGCCTGTCTTGTGTCCCTCAGCTGCCCCGGGCACAGCCGTGCTCAGAGACAGGACCTTGCTACAGTGTCGGTGGCTGTGGGGGAGGCCTGTTCCTGCCTGTCTCCGGGGCTCTGTTCCCCGCCCTCTGCTGCTGGCCTGGCTCCCTGCTCCTCCAGGTAAGCTGCTTTTTACTGTCCCGGCTTGCAGAGCTGAAGGGAGGTCTAAGTGTGCTTTCTGGACATTACAGCAGATCTGGGGAGCAGCAGGAGGAACACAGGGAGAGGCTTACAGGACACAGTGAAGGAAGTAGGAAAGGTGTTTCTCCCCCACAGCACATGACATGCACATCCCAGAACAAATCCCGAAGTGTTCTTGAGACCCCGGCCTGAGCAAAAGTGTCAGACAAAACTTTAACCGAGGGTGAAGCAACCCTTTGATGCAGGGTTGAGAAGAGATGCTGCAGCTGTGCTGAGCAGAGTTGCTGTTCAGCTTAGTTTAGCGTTATTCCTTTTTTGTTTTTCCAAGTCATGTGAGTTTGTTTTATGACCTGAAGTACTTTGCTGTGGGGTGCTGGATTGCCTCTGACACTTCTCTAATACTCAATTTCTTTTCTTTGAACGTGCAGGTGTACAACTACAGTGTTCCTGCCCAGACAGCGCCCTGCTTGGTGAGTGTAATGGATGGATTTAATTTTAATCTCCTGCAGTTCTCTGGGGACATGCTGAGATTTTTATTTCTTCCTCCTCTATTTTTACTGAAGAGGGTAAATTATGTGCCTCCATAAAGCAGAGTGGGCAGCCAGTGATACAGGATGGGCACTCCCATGCACCAGGCATGAAGTACTGCTCACTTCCAGTATCTCTGCCTCTCGTTGTACAAATAAGACTGTACATGTAAAACAGCAGCTGTTCAGAGGAGAGACTTCCTGTGTGCTGGCACTGTCACTCCAGCTCCCATCTGTGGGGTCACAAAGCACCGGCACCTGCGATCTCTAACATCCTTGCCGGGAGGGAGATGGTGCATTAAGGGTAATCTGCGCGGAAGTGCTGGTGCAGAGTGTAGACAGGGATGAGTCAGGCGTGATTCCTGTCACACCGCGGGGTCTGTCCCCGTGCTGGCTCTGTTCGTGCTGAGCAGCCAGCCCTCTGCTTGCTGACAATCTGGTTTGAGCTCTGCTTTGCCATCTAGAAGGGGCTCCGTGGAGACAGAGCTCTCCAGAGCGGTTCAGGCACTGCCCAGCAGCATTCAGGTGAGGGGGAAATGGGAATTGCTTCAGTAAACGTAAGTCAGCCCTTCAGGGATAAAGGCAGTGAACTAGAGCAGTGGAGGGGATGTGATCAAACTCGCTGTTTACCAAAGCGATGTGCTGAGCATTGCACTGACATAGGCTGAATGACACTAATGTGCTCCCTGTAGAGCCCCTGGGGACACAAGGGCATTTTGTAAATCCTGGATGAGAAAGCTCGGCCAGGACAGCGGTGTTCCGCTCCGCAGGCTGGGCTGGCAGTCCTGGAGCCGCCGCATGTTCCTCATCCTGCCCGTATGGCTGTTAATGGCCTTGTCCTGCCCCCATCCTCAGGGAATAATTGCCTCACACTTGAGCAAATGTGCTCGGTGTTTGAAAGGAGTCTATCGATTTGTGCGTATTCCTGAAAGCCTCACAGGGCCCTGTTCCCTTTGAAGTGTAAAAGCATCTGTCTGTCTCTGCTTCTCGAGCAGTCTCGTGCTCCATTTGCATCTCCTCTCGGGCTGCCCAGGAATCCACCCCTGGCCCCATGCCGTGCTCCGGTTCTGACTGCTGAGAGGGCTCCCTGTCACAGGGAGATGGGACTTGGAGACAAAGGTGCAAAGCTTCAGTCTAGGGAGGGGGTTGAGCTCAGCTTGCAGCTGGGCATACTCAGGATGGAGCTGTTCCTGGAGGCCAGTATCCAGTACTCCGGACTGGGAATGTTCTCGTTGGGCATTCATCTGTAGTGGGTGTGTTGACTAGGAAGGAGAGGAAATGGCCCCTGGCTTCTTCCCGTGCCAGACAGCACTGGTTGGTAAGGAAGAAGGTCAGACCTGGGCTGCCTTGGATAATCCACTATCTGGGAGTTGAATTGCACAGGAATGACCAGAACCCTTGATGGTTCTCTGATGTGCATTTGAACAAATACTATTGAAATGTCGCCGAGTCCCTGGTCTGTGTGTGGGCAATTCAGCCTGTGATTCTCCCCATCCCACCTCCCCTGGACAATGGGCTGCTTGTCCCTACCAGGGCATTTTCACATCGGCACAGCCTTACAGGGGTGACTGTATTTCTGGAGCTAGGACTCAGAGCTCTGTCTCTCCTTGGTTATCCCGGGGGTGGTGGTGAGCGGCCAGCGCAGATAACTCCAGGCTGGAGTTGCAGGGGCTGCCTGTGGCCACTGCCATCCAGCACCTCCCACATGGTGCGCTGGGTTTCCTATTTCAAGGGGGCCCCAGTGGAGCAGCCGTGGCACCTCACTGCTGGAGGCAGTAAATGGGCTCCCATCTGGTTTTAATGATCAGTAGCACTTTGGTGCTTGTTTATTCCCGTGTTTTATGCTTCAGCAATAAAATATGCTTCAGTTTGTTCAATCCATCCTGGTGCTGGATGCAGATGAGTTCACAGCCTCTGACAAAGAGGTCCCAGCGGTACACAGGATGTTGTCTGTTTTGTTTTTTTTAGACAGCTGGGCAGAATCAGATGATGTAGTGGCTTTTGAAATACAAACATCAGTGGACAGTATAGAAGGCTGGGCACACAGCTCATCATGTCTAACAAAGAAATCATGTCCTTAGATTAAAGGAGACTTGGTTCTGGAGCTGGAGCTGTCTGCCCTTCTACCCCCACAGGCAGCACAGAGCTCTGGTGTGGAGACTGAATGAAGTTAGTCCCAACTTTAAACCAGTTAGTCCCAACTTCAAACTAGGAAATTTTAGTCCCAAAGTGCTGCCTGTGGCAGTCACTGAGCTGCAGCACTGTGCTTTAGCCGTCCCACCACAACCCTAGAGTGGCAGTGGAAGTAGCAGAAGCCCTGGCAGGGCCACGTCTCACTGTGGGCACACACCAGCCCTGTGACAGGTTCTCCGTGTTCAGGGCGGCTATGGTGGGCTGGGAGTTGTATGAAATTCTCTGGGGTCAATACAGTCATCTATTAAATTAATCTAGGAGGGAAACTGTTTGTAAGGGGCTGTGGGGCTTTCTTCCTGTCTCCGGCATGCTCGTGTTCCCTGGCTGGCGTGTCCGGGAGCGGGGAGCAGTCTGCTGGCAGCTCCAGCACTGAGGGGATGGTCCTCCGAAGGGACAGGCAGTAACACTTGGCACATCTCTGGCACTCAGTATCTGGGGATCCTGAATCAGTTCTGCAAAAGCCAGTTAAGCTTTTTGCTGGGTAGGTGGGGACACTAAGGCAGAGATTAAAGACAGTAAACCACAGGGGGAGAAATGACTTCTGACTTTCAGAGAGACCTGGAAACCTTTTGCTTTCCCATCTAACATTTGACTTCTACCCTAATGGTGGAGAAACAATCTTCTCCACTTTATTTCCAAAGAGTATGCTCCTTGGAGGATCTTTAGCTCTCACCTCTAAAGAGCATTGATTTTCTGCAGAGACCCTTTTTCCCAACTGTTTGTCAAGGCTTGGAGCTTTAGGTGGCAACTAAAGAGAGAAGGATTTTAACAAACTAATTAACCTCCCTCCAAGTCATTCAGGGTCTGTTCCCTTGGTGCCACTGATGTTGCATTTGTGCTAATTTCCCCTGGAAGGTCTAATGTAGGGGGAACGATTAAAGGAGGCTTTTCTCGGGCAGTTTTACACAGCAGGAAGAGGGAAGGTGGTGGTGGCTGCTCTGTTGGATTATTGCTGTCCCCAGGGTCATCTGCCCAGCCCCTGCTGGGGCCAGAGCCCAGCTCCCTGCTCTAGGAACATTTGGAGTGCGCCACTGAGACTGGCCAGGTCCCAGCAAGGCAAAGCAGTCCCTCAAACCTCACCAGGTACCCTCTGAAATGGGGCTCTGGGTTACACCAAATGTGTCACCCCAGCTTCCCAAACAAACACTGGGTGTCAGTGTAGAGGGAAGGATTTTCTACAGAGCTGAGCGGGTTTGCCATCGCAGTGTCAGGAGGGCTCTCTGCTCCTCTGGCTTTCAACTGCAAATGAAGCAAATGGCAAAGCATTGACAGAGGACCTCCCTGGCCTCTGCGCTGGCCCAGTGCTGGATCCAGCCTCCCGACCCTGGACACATACTGATGGTGTCAAATCTCCTGGAAGCAGGGCAGAACTGTGTCATGGTGCCCTGGAAAGAGGAATCCCTGATTCTTATGGATGCTCCTAAGAGCCTTGTGCTGCTGGAGTCGGGTGAGGCTCTGGGTGGCAGGAGATAAGCAAAAGCAGGTGTGGGGGCACCATGCTCATCCTCACACTGCTCCCAGGCTGAAAGTGAGGATGATAGGGAGAAATAACGCTGTGATTCCTGGGATGTAGGGCTGGGAGAGCTTGTGAGCTGTGGCACGAACTCCTTCAGTCCAGACTATAAAGTACTTCACAGGCCAGTCCCAATTGCCTGGCCTATTAGTTTTATGGAGGGGCATATTGTAAGGATGCAGTTGGTCTCCTTTTGCCATGGTAATGAAAATATAACCACGGTGGGGAGAGAGAGACCCTGTTAGGGAGGCAGCGGGAGCCTGCGTTTGGGAGTTGGGGTCACAACCCTGTGGGCTCCTGGGGTCCCCGGGTATCTGTCGGTGCCACCGTGGGTGCACTTCGGCAAGGAGAGCCTTTGCCCCTTGGCCCAGCCGGGGGTGCCTCCGGGCACCCCCGAGCAGAGGAGGAGGCTGGAGCCGGGCATGCACAGGCAGGGGCACAGTGCCACCCAGTGACTGCATGTGACCTGCGAGGGGACAGCTGGGGCAGCCTGCAGGGGGGTTGCTGCAAAGGTGCTGAGGCCTGGAGGCTGCAGCTAGGACATCCCAGGGCAGTGTGGAGAACAGAAAGCCAAGAAACTGTCGACGTTGTTGCTTTGTGGTTACAGTGCACAAGGGGCGAAGCTCTGGGGCTGTCGTGCCATGTCTGGAGCGAGGGTTTTGCACGACTCACTCAGGTGCTGACAGAAGCCAAGTGTTGGGGCTGAAGCAGCTCACGTTTTAGGAGGGACCTGGCAGCAAAACAAAGGGAGGAGGAGGTGGTTACCTGGGATGAGCTGCTCTCCATGGGGAGGGCGTGTCTCCGCTTTGGGAAGCGCAGGTGGGTCCCGGGCAGCGTGTCTGGTCCCAGAGAGACAAGGCTGTCTCAGGGGCTGCCTTGGAGCCCCTCGGCCTCTGCCAGGAAGGGACGCCTTGTGTCTTGGGTAGTAGGTGACAGCCATGTGTGGTGGATTTGTGAGGTTAATCCAGGACCTTCCCTCCCTTCTGCCCAAACCCTGCCTACATTCCTTGCTGGGTCAAGCCCTGTGTCTTGTGTTCCCAGGCTTAACAAGCATCAACAGGCAGCTTGAATGGTGGGGGAGAGGGAAAGCAGCCAGGTACAGTGGGGCAAGGTGCCGGCATCTCCCGAGGTGGCTCCTGCAGTAAATCACTGCCCCAAGCAATGCCCCGATATGTTTCCAGCAGGGACTGTCTCTTGGAGGAGGCACAGACTGTGGCTCTATTTTGGGTGATGACTGCAGAGCCCACGGAGCATTTGGCAGCAGGGAGGGCGGTGTTAAATCAGCCTGTCCTTCTCCAGGTACATCATCTCCACCCCCTCCATTTTCCACAGCTGTTCCAATGTGGTGCTGCCATGGGGCTGCAGGGCTGCAGTGTGGGCTGAAATCAGGGCACTGCAGCAAGGGAGGCGTGAGCCCTGCATGGCTGAGGGATGCAAATCCCACATCTTTACTGCCCTGTCAAGGACTGCGCACACTTTCTGTTCCTAGGCTGCTCTTCAACGTGTCTTTATTTTTGTCTGTTTCAATTTGCCGGTGTTGATCCCACAAACACCACTGTGGAGGTCTGTGGGCTTCCACTGCTGTACAGCACAAAGCCTTGCTAGAGATCCAGCACCAGCTGGAGAGCTATTTCCATCTCATCACCCACCTCTGCCTTGATCGGATGGTCACTAATGATGGTGAGGGTGGATCACTGAGCCTCATACAGGCAGGAGCTGCTGCTGAGTGCTGGGAGTAACCTTTTTGTCATTACTGGGGTACATCCTGCAGTTTGGGATGATTTTGGCCAGAGATTTCCAACAGTGCTGCTTATCCTGCGTTGTCAGACCTGTGTTAGCACATTCAGCAGAATCCCAGACCTGAGTTAATTTTAGCCTTTCTGTTTCAGACTCCTGCTGATGTGTCCCGTGTCCAGACCAAGGTGCTATTTCTTGCAGGGAAATGATCTTTGTTAATTTTAGATCTAGTTCTCCAAAGTGCCGAGTAGGCACAGCTATTCCAGGTAGTCAGGCACAGCAGGAGGTGTTCGATCTTTGTGGGATTTGGCTCTTCCTTACACGACGAAGGCCAAGCCTGATGAATTACATTTCCTTTGTGCCCTGCAGAGCATGAGGCTGATGCTCAGCAGGAATCCATCGTGTACCCATCGTCACTGCAGACTCAGAGCTAGAGCACCAGCTGTGATACCTGGAAAGAGAAAAGCTTTCTCTTCAAGGTCAGTGGATTAATTGTATCACTGGTCACAAGAAGAGAGAAAAAAAGAGATGGTCTAACATAACAGAAATGGATTCAGCAGGTAGAAGTCCCTGTGAGAGCCCCTGAACCACATAATCCAGATCAAAGTAGTAAAGTAACAAAATACATTAAAAACTGTGGAAATCGAGTCTAGAAATACAGGGGGTCATTACTTCCCAGTAATGAAAAATGGGCAAGTTTGATTTTTGTATTTTTTATGACTAGGATAGCAACAGTGCACTCTAAGGCCTGGCTGGGTTTGTCACTTCTGTCAGGAGCATCCCTGGGGGTCTCCAACTTGGCTGCTGAGTGGAGGTGGGCTGAACAGGAGTCAAGTGCCAAGAGTTTCAAACCAACTCCTGTTGTTCACTTATGTCAGTCCCTTCTGTCTGTTCAAAACAGCATCCTCTCCTTGGACTTGCCACTCCCCCCAGATCAGTTGGATTTTGGGTGCAGGGGCAGGTGGGGGAAGGCAAAGCAGCATGTCCAGCACTGCCCTTCTACCCCTGCTGCCCTCTGACAGCCCAGCGAGAGCTGCTCCTGCCCGAGGGTCTGGAGAGGATTCACAGGATAGCACAGACTGGGAATCAGTGCAGTGGAGCAGGATTAACAGTCCCTTGGGATCCACACTTTCACTTGAGCTTTAGTGATAAACTTCTAGACCAACTGCAAGTGACGGATTTCTCGGCGCTGACTTTCAGCTGCCCTTGTTGGACCAGCCAGGACGTACAAAGCAGGAGCCAGTTCCCTGCGGATGCCCCAGATTTAGCTCTGATCCCAATTGTCTGGTGTGCCAGCGGCGGGTTAGACTAATAACTCGTGCAGGGAGGGTTCTGGTTACAAAATGCCTGGAATGAAGCAAGCAGGTGCTGGAAGGTTAACTGAGGGGAGCACTGCGTTTGTTGCCCATCGCCTCTCGCTCCCCCGCCTGCCTCGGAAGCAGTGGGATGGATCTTCCGCGGGTGAGGTTGCACCGAGGAGCTGCCAGGCCCCGGTGAGCACCGTCACACCACGGAGCAGGGCTGGCTCAGCTTCTAGCTCCCAAGGTTGTGCCAGTCTGGAGCAGGATGGGCTGAGTCACGGTGGTGGGCGCTGGGTTCCCAGGCTGCTCCCGCGGAGGGTGGGCAGCTGGAGCAGTGTGTGGATAGCCTGACTCAGGGTGGGTACACAATACTCTGGTAATGAGTCACAATAATCGGTGCCGCTGTGGCTCTCGGCGAGCTCTTAGGGCTTGCATTTCAGAGCAGGAGGCTCACTCTGGGACAGCTGTGACGGTTTCTGTCCCTGCTGCCGGCCTGTCCTGCCTGGACACGGGGCCCTGCTGCAGCGGGGCTCAGCTGTTTGCACGGCGACTGCCAGTTTGCAGCTCGGGGGATGGAGGGTTCTTGAAATTGGAACTGCTTTACCTTTCCCTGCTGAGCTGTGACTGGTGGTTCAACAGCTGCTGCAGGAGCAGCTGACCTGTCCTCTAAAAAAAAAGGCAGAGGGGACAATATGGGGGGCAGAAATCAATACGGTTGCTCCAAGGTGAGCCAACCCTGCTGGTGAGTGTGGGCCTCAGGAGCTTTCGTCTGTGCACACTATGGAAAATCATGTAAAAATGGAACTGTGTTCTGCTGTGGCTGCAGTTTATTTGGTGTATTTAGGTGTATTTCCTACTGGTGTAAGCTCCCACAGACACACCTCTGGGTATGTCTAAAAGGGTGTTTGTCATCACACTTGTTTAGAAATAAAACCTTTTAATTAAATCAGTGACAAACTGATGAACCCCGCTCATCCCAGCTTGCACTGAGAAATGGAGGCTTGTGCTGCCTGTTGTTGGACTGAAGTAACCGAACTACTTCAGATTTGCACTGGTAAAAGCCTGAATGCAGGTGAGTTACTGCTTGCTTCTTGTTACCTTTGACTTTTTGCCTTTTAGCCTGAAACAGGATTACCAAGCCCACTCTATGTATCTGACCTATTCTTGCTTGTGTCTTTAAAACACAACTGGTTTTCTCCAAAACATAACTTGCCAAATGTAACTATTTGATGATAAGACACTATGCAGAGTTGGCTATGAATGTTTATTAACATCACATGGAAATCTGTACTCCAGAGAAGACAAACATTAGGCTGTCACCATACCTACAGAGTCCAGGGAACCAACACAAGCTTTGTAGGCTTCTCCTTTGCAGCAGTTCAGTGGCTGATGTTTGTAAGTTTTCCTCCTATACAGGATCATCTCAAGTATCAACACCTTATGAATGATTTAACTGAAAAAAACCCTTAAGTTTAGTTCAGTTACTATTGATCTGGATTGACTAAAAAAGCAGAAGATGACCAGGATGTGGGTTCTGACTTCCAAACACAGACGTTTCTGACATTTTGCACCAGCACCTCGTGGCAGGGGCCAGAGCCCCAGTCACTGCTCTCCAGGTTACACCTTAGTTACTCAACCAATAATAAGCGAAATTCAAACCGTTGCATACACCATTCTTACAAGCACAGTCAAGGGCATCACAGTAAACAAAGGTCATGGTTTCCAGAGACCCTTACAAGCCTTGGCCAAAGAGCACAATAAATGCAGTGGTGGAAGAGCACAGACGTGTCGGGCGTCAGGGTAGAGGAGACAGTGGTAATCTGTATAACCAGAGAAGCATCTTTTTCATGTGAACCTCCAGAGCCCAGCAGTATTGTCTGAGAAGAGGCACGAGGATGGAACAGGAGAGTATCATTCAGCCTGGCAACAGCATTTTCTCCTGCTTAATTCTTCCTTTGATTCTGGAAAACTTCAGCTGGCACACTCTGTTCACCCACAAAACAGGGCATTGTAATGACAGAGTGAGGGCTTAAACACTCTGCTGTTAGGGTTAGGGTTAGGTTTTAAGACTAAACACGACAAATAATACTGAAAGGTGAGGCAAGTTTTATTTAGACTGTACAAACAGGGCGTTGGGGAAAAAACACAGTGGCTTGATGTTGGGACCAGTTCTATGAATTAAGTGGAGTAAGAAATTAAAAAGGCACTAATCTTAAGAAAAGACACTCCATATATTCTAAGAATATAATTCATTTAATACTGTTAATCTTATAGCACAAAAAATAAAACAAGCTATGATCCCCAAAATAAATTTTAAAAGCTTACACTTAATATTATTGCCTGAAGATCATGGTCTTTAAATTACATAATTGTGTTTAAAAGTTTACACAGTGAAGACTGTCTCAAATACAAGGCCACCTTTCCCACTGCAATAATTGTATCCTTGTCCCAAAATACACTTTAACACAAATAAACAGAAAATGACAGCTATACAGGAACACTTTCACTGGTCCCAAAAGGCAGTCTTTTAGGCAGGTCTCACTTTCAAATGCAGGTATTGAGGAAAATGCTTGAAAACTGGACTAGAAAACAAAGGCAGCCCACTCATTCCCAGGATGTTAATACAATATAAAAAATTACTTTACAGGCACATGAAATGGCACGAAGAATGCTGTTTTTCCCTTTACAAAAATAATGCTCAGGCTCTTCAGAGCCTCAACCCAAACAGGATATTCCCTTTTGTTTATTCTTTCCCAATTTGTAAACAATCATGAATTAAATTAGCGCTTATCCAGTGATGGACACTGATTAAAACAGTTTTCATTTAAACTTTCAGACTGGTCAGAGGCTTCAATGTCTATATACACATGTACACAGCAGGAGGAAGCCAAGCCTTTCGTGATAGTTGACTACAGTGGCACCAGGTCATTACACCAGCTCCTAGTTCCAAAGCAAGGACAACTTTAATGGTGCATAGATTGAAGCCATCACTTGCAGGCTCTCATGCTTCATATTAAGGTTACCTTACACGCCCAAGAACATTTACACTGATAGATTATCACTCAGATTTAAGAGGTTTCATAAAACGACAGCACATGTGTAAGCAAGCGACAAGCGACTGAGAATCGAGAGTCCTTCAAAGAGAAACACACACTGATCCAATGCAGTCTTTATATGAAAATACTTGTCTCTTAGTAAAATAGCCAAGACACATTTTGAAGCAATGTTACAATCAGCTTAGGCTCGCCAGTATGCTACATTGAAACCACATTTTACATAAACCACACCGCTGCTACTTGGAGAAACACTGTTCATTCATGGCCTAAAAACAGGTTCACAGAACTTCAAGAATTCTTGTCTTTGCATCAGATACCACTGCACACAAATTTTGCATAGTTTTGAAGGTAAAATACTTTGCTTTTCTGCAGTATTGGAACATAATTAAACCTAAAACAATGTTTGTGTTCAAAGTGTACACCTTATTCAATGAGGGGATGAGTCAAGATGTTTATTTCAGTGAAAAAAAAATCAGGTTAAAAGTTATGTTCAAGATCTCAAATCTCACAGTATTTATTTACCACGCAAAGGAAGAATTCTACAATCAGTCTTCTGAAGAGCTGCCTGTAACTAGGTCAGGCCTGAAATAAGATTTCTCTGCAGCAGACTGAGTTTAGTGCAGTTTGTATTCAGATGACTTTCAGTAGTACAATCTGTGTAGTAAACGTGCAGGTATTGTTGGGGCACAGGAAAAGCATGACCTTCTTTAGTTAAGAGAACTGCATAGCTTTTCTTTGCAAGACAAAATGTCAATGCCTATTGTCAAGAATTACAGCACCAAACACTTCAGTCAATGCTACTCTACTTCACAGTTATTTGGTAGTAAAATGCTCTACAAGAACTTCTAGACTGTCAGCCACTTGATCAATACTACAGAAAACAGTTAATAGATGAACGGAGAGACTTCTTTAAAACCTGGCATTTTGAATGTCTGCTTGCAAATGCCATTTCTCCAGTTCTTCAGTGCCTTCCAACTAAGGATCTCATGGCACTTCCACATGAACTACGAACAATGTACTTTATTAGGATCAAGCAACACAAATCAACAAGAAAACATGCTGGAATTTAAGACACTGTTTATATCATTAGACATTTATAAGATCTGATGACATTCTGCAAGTGTTTGAAGTTTCTCATTTTCCTACAACCAACAGCCTTCAAAAGCTGAAAAACAGGAGCAGCTGTTTTCCTGCCGGCTTCCACACTGGACATCTGCCTTAACCAGGCTGTCTAAAAAGGGAGGTTTTGTAGTTGTATCTTTGCAGACATGTATTCTGTTAATTCAGTGTTCCATCATTTTGAAAAGAGCATTCCAGTTCACCTACAAAACACATTTGAAGAAGGTGGCACAGGATTCCACTGTACCTACGCTTTCATAATCTGCACCCAGGCTCAGGCTGAGCACCCGCATGGCGTGAACTGCACTCACCCAGCTGCAGGCGTGAGTTCCCCACTGTAGTACAATTACAGCAGGAGAGCTTAGGTACAGAAAGAGGGAAGAAGCTATACTAATAACAGACACCTTTGTGGCCTCCTCCAGCCTAAGCATTAACTTATCACATGGGGGAACCCAGGCAGCTGACTCCAACTGACCATTTTCTAGAGGATGGTGGGAGGGGGAGGGACCTGGGTCATACATAAACAAGAGCCAATGCCTTAGGAAGGGTAAAAAAAAAGATGCCAGCATGCAGAGGACTTGGGATACAAGCAAGGAAAAATAAAGAAAGGAAAAAAGAAGAATGAAAGCAGCTCTGGAAGAGAAGCACAGCAACACAGACACTCTGGTAAGGTACTGTATTTGAAAAGGAGCTTTTGATGAGCTGGGGCTGGCATAGCTAGGAAACTTTGGAGAGAGAAGAGAGCCTGCAGAGAAATGGATATAAAAGGTCTTTAAATGTTTAAATAAGAGGATTTTATTGGTACTTACCAAGTTCCTCTGTCCCACTCCTACCTCTCCTCACCATGGCAATCTGATCTGTCTACCAAGTAACAGCTTGATGACAAGCACTTCTGTAATAGTAAAACTACACTTTCAACACTGCAGAAGAGCTGTATGTAGACCAGGCCAAAGTGTTTCCCCTTAAAGCTCGCTTTCTACAGTTAGTGCTTGCAAAAATCAACAGAAATGCATTAAATATGTCAAAACCAAGTTACAAGTATCAACCCCTCCTGGGTTTCCTTATAAATAAATGCCTCAGCTTCAATGCAGCTCAATCAATGGTTATTTGCATTTAACACACACTGTTTCAGGAAGGTCAACAACAAGCTTAAGAGTTAACAGAAAAGAGCAGCGTCTAATACAACTGCTTAGAATACATAAGCTCCAATTATTGTCCTTTAAAGAAACCATCATTTTAAATGTACTACCTTAGGACAGGTCGTTTTAAAACTAAATCTTCTTCAGTTCTAAAATTGCATTTTTGTTGTTGCTTTTTGTTGGACAGTAATGCACAAGTTGCATGTTTGACCTAAGATTAGGGCTCTTCCTACTGAACAAACCAGAAAAAGTCCATGGAAGTCTCAACAGGAAAGGTTTTTTTCCCATACCTCTCTGCTATATTCCGGTTCAGTCTTCTCCAGCTTAAGGCCCAATAATGTTTTAAAAGTGAAACTAAATTCTGGATGACGCAACTATGGTCTGAAAGTCAGGCAGTGACTTCAGTTGTATGTATTCCAAATGTATATTAAAAGAACTGTCAAACTGCAGCAAGCTGGAAAATGGGCAATGCTAGCAATGTGCCATTAAGTCATCATCCCACCTCAAACAACGCTAATGATAGCCAGGAAAATGAAGCAGCAGTGTAAATTGGGCAGAGGGAGTCATTCGTTCTCATCTGGGTTTTGAGGGTCAAATATTTTGACATGCGTGAAAGGGAAGAGCCCTTTTCGACCGTTGACTTCTCCTTCCCACTGACCGTTTATATTCATCCTCGTAACCTTCACAATATCTCCAACCTGTGTAATTAGAAATAAAAAAAAATCCTTATCACACATGGGAATCTCATCTCTGATACAAATACAAATCAAATGAAGAACAACACATGTGACAGCACAGACTCTTTCCCATGGGAATTTTTCTCTTCTTCTCCCTGTATTTTATAAATAAAGGTAAGGTTTGGATGTTATTGAAACTGTCTCTGGAAAGATGGGCAGTTCAGCCTGGCCTATCGGCCTAGGGGGAGGTTTTGAACTGACCCAATCCGGAGGAGCTTTCAAAAGTCTATATAAGTTTTAGAATTAAATAATAGAATCAGAATTCCGCCTCACCCGATCCAGCCTGGTTCTTGCACGCGGCTGGCGGCTCCACAGCGACAAACACATACAAGCCCATCATAAGGAAAGAAATCTTGCCCTCTTCTTGGCAGAAAGTTCAACTGAAAAGTTACTTCTACTGAACTACAATACCAACGCTTTGTTGCTAAACATAATAATGTTGTCTGCACTCTCAGACTCTTAATTACACATATTTATAAAGACTACTGAATTACACCTCTTTTTATAGGAATGCTTCCAGCTTCATGCAACAGTATCTTTAGCTTAGATATAAATTCACATCAGTAAAGCTACCATCAGTGATGATTCACAACATCCATTCAAAAGAGCACAGTACTGGTACTGGTTTTAGCAGCAGCTGACTTAAAAGAAATGTAGTTTTTCAAAGAGAGATTCCTAAGGCAAAGAAACTATTACTTGAAGCTCTAATTCTGATGATCACAGTCTAAGAACCTTCTGTAATTTCTAAAATAATGGTACGCTTCAAAAGTGGGGAAAATCAATCCCAAACTTTTTTTTTTTTAGAAGTAGTAGATGTAGATTCTGGCTTTATTTGGGGTTTTCAGATCTACTTCCCGTCCAGCCATTTGAAACAGGAATGATGACACGTCAGGCCTTTCCTACCATAACTATGTCTCTCCCTATCTGGCAGTGAAAAATGAGAAAAGTCTAAACTATGATTGAGCAAGAAACAACAGCCCAAATGATGATAAATTATACTCTTATTGTTCAACACTTGTATTTAATCTGGATTAGGACAATTTACAAAGCAAAATATCCAAATTGACAAGAAGCATTTAAGACAAGCTAAATACTCATTCTCCCTGAAATGCTTCTGGAGAGCTGAACACGTGGTCTGTTACAGCAGCTCTCTAACTTTCCCCCTCCCTTCCTGTTTACTTAATTTGACTCTATGTGTTAACTACAGTAAATATTAGAAAAGTGACATTAGCAGCTAAGAACTAATTTCACAAAAAGTAGAACCAGCCTATGACCAATGGTTCATAAGTTTCTTTCCAAAACTAGGTCCAAGCTCTTTGTAGCTGAGTCTCAGTTACCAACTACTGTGAAATTCAAAGGAAACTAGCTTTAATCTTATTTAAGGAAAAAATAGACATTGATACAGTATGTAAAGCAATTTGTCTACATTATCTAAATAGTATTAAAATTCAGACCAGGTGCAGGTAGGCCCTTGGCCAACATCCTTAAACTTCTCAGGTGAGATCTGTATATTTTATGTTAAAGAAAAACCCCGAGTTTACAAAACAATGTGCATGTCACTAGAAGCCCATTTAAACCAGTCACCAGGACTGTAACAGATATTTTTGAAGATCACTCAGAAGCAAGAACCCTTAAGTGAAATTTAAGATACTATAATAAACTCCTTGGCAGTCAGTCACTCAATGTTATGCCTCCTAAAATAAAATTTGTTGAACTTTGAAACTATTCTTAGAGATTTAAGCCATAAGGCTTATCAGAATAGAATTAAGACATTTAAGCAAAATGTGTTGCTCTGCCTTCCCTACTTTTTCTCCACTACTTCGGTTGTCTGTGTCCTGTCTGCCCCCCATATTTGAGACTGTCACACTTGGAAAAATTGTAATCTTGTGCTTTTGAGAGAGGAGAAAACCCTCTGAATTCCCATAAGTTCTTAGGATATAACTGAGACCATATTACTTTCTTAAACGGACATTTTTATTTATGCTGTTCCTAAACTCAAACATGAAGCCAGCACACAGAATTAAGCAGTTAAACACTGCCCACGATACACTGCATGTACACAGAATTCACCCGACTGCTTTTCATCTCTCCAGGGCCTGCTGCAGCATGCTTAATTGTATATTTGCTAAAAAGCACAATTTGTCAGACTTCTCACTCAAGAAAGCTTTAAATAGTAACAAGATGACCTAAACAGGAACCTAGCAAATGTCTCCTTAGGAAAAGGCTGATAACATCTATAAATACTGAGTGTTACATTGCTATATTTAAATAACCCTTGAAGGCAGATCTAAGTTCCAAGTTCTAGACCCAAACTGAGAAAGGTGCAGCCAACATCATAAAAGTTTAAAGCTAATAAGGAGTTGCATTTCCACCACACCATAAACCAAACCCATTCTCAAACCCTTTAATCTTAAAAATAATCTTTTGAATCAAAAACATGGACCTGCATTTTCTGAGAGTCTGACAATTTAATTCTGTTCATGTGCTGTAGAGATCAATCCATTATTCATCTTGAAGCTCTAGAACAGATATTCTTCAACTTGGCTCTGAAAGATTTCACAATATGAATAGGTTTGGAAGCCTTGCTTCAGCTGAGTGAAAAAAATATTTACAATATGTCACTTATTGCGTTACAGCAAACTTCCCTGTAGATTAATGATGTAAAATGCCTTTCATGCTGCTGGGTGGGCAAAGCTGCTACACACCAGCATCTGCCACTAAAAAGAGCTGGCTGTTAAAAGCTACTCCAAACATACTCCCATATGCTGAGAACCACTGGAAGAGTAAATTACTTTGCAATAACTTTCTACTGTTTTTGAGAGGGCTTTTTTAAAAATGAAAGTTGCTGACTATCCTGTTGTGCTATATAATTTTTAAAATGTAGTTTCCCTGAGAAGACTAAATGAAACAGTATGTTGAACTAAGATTTTTGGCACAGGAACCTTGATTTCATGATAGAGTAACTCATGGATCTTATCTTAAAGACCTTAATTTCAAAAATGTCTAGAAAAATCTGGTCAGCTAGTCCCTCTATGTATTTTTCCCCCAAGTAAGTAAAAGCATTATTTGGTAAATGCCTTTAAGAGCATCTGGAACATGGTCAGCTGAGGTGCAATCTCCCACTAAAATTATTTAACACACTCTTTTTTTCAGAGAATGTTTTAAGCCAGTCAGAAGGATTGTCTTATGATTAAGCACAGGACAGAGTCAGGAGACCTGGTTCTATTCTCATCTCTGCCACAAACTTCCTGTATGACTCTGGACAGCTAATGGCCCTTATCTATAAATGAAGATAGCACTTCCTTAGACTCAGCATCTCTCAGATAAGTTAATTCAGTTGTGAAGCACACCAGCATCACTGGAATGAACTATCACTGCTGAAATGAGTAATACTTCTGAAATGCAGCCATCTGGTTACACCCAAATGATAAAAATCAAAACGTATTTTAGATAGCATCTTTCATTATGTCCTTGTTAGAGCATGAATTCAAAGCCTTGGGGAAACACAAGCTGTGGAACATGCCAGTCAGAAAGGTTACTTCATTCACTCTAGACTCTTCCAAACCTGTCTTCCATTTGAAGCTGATTCATACTCTGCAAAAGGTTTCCTGCAAGCCATTTTAGTCAACCAATTCAATGAGTTTTACAGATATTCCAACAACTGTATATTAATAGGTCTATGGCTGATAAAAGTTCTGTAATGTAAGTTTAAGGAGATAAAAATGCATTAAAATTCTAAATCATCATTTTAGCCCACTGGGTCAGTGCTATAGAAAACATTGCTCTCTGGAATCTACAGGGTATTGAATCTCAGTCATTATCCTAATTAGTGTCACTGCTCACCTTCTTCAGTAACACTAACATCAATACCAAAACAATTGTTCAGGCCAGCTGCCTGTCTGGAGAAGAACAGACAAGGTCCAACAATGAGAAAATACCTGATATCCCATTGTCCCCAAGGTTAGGAGCTACACAGAAGAGGCAGAGTTCAGCCACTCTGCAAACAGGACAAAAGGACACTGAAGGAGCTGCTGCTTTATGTAGTGGAAGATCCAAGAAACCACCAGGCTGAAAGCATAGCTTAATTATCCTTCACTTCTGATGTTCTGGGCCAGAACATAGTTGATGCCCAAACCAGAGAATCAAACAGTTCAGAGGAAAAGCTTCATCCATTCTTGAGACATGAAAGGAGGTTCAAGGGCAACACAGAAATGTGGAAGTCCTAGATGCAATTAATCTGGCCTCACCTAGGAACAGATGAAAACAAAGGAACTTTGCTTTTCACCAAGAGCCAGGAAAATTGTCAGAGTAGGGGTTGCAGCATCAAAAAAAGTGCTGCTTTTCATTACACAGTGGAAACCTGTCTCCTTCAGATTCAGCCACTGTCACGATTGTACAGAATTTGGAGAGTTCACTTTCAATTCAACAGTTATAGCAACTAAAGCTCCCCGATCAACAATTCACACTACACAAATACAGGATCAATACTTTGCTTAAAATCCAGACTCTGTGGATTAGATGCATTTTAACATTTAAGACAGCAAGGCTAAGTTTCCTTGGCGTAAGAAAAACACAATGCTTGTTGTCTACTGAAAGAAGTACCCTAATTTCCTAATTAAGAAAGTTCTACTGCTAGCACATTTTGGCCTACTTGTCTCAACTTTCCTTTGAAGAGGGAAAAAGTTAACTGTAACCTAATTGTAACAAGCTCAAGAGAAATACTGTAAGTCAGTTATATAATTATGGTGGATGGATATTTATTTCACCAAAACATTTCAGTGACAGGTTAACTCTGTACTAGCAAACATATATGTGTATGATTGCTATATCACAAAAAGATAAACTACTTAACACTAAAATGCTGGCATGAGTCTATAAAAAGCCATCACTAGTATAAAAACTTTTAAAAATATAGTGCAACTCTTGTTTAAAGAGAAAAAATGAATCTTTGATTCCATAACATGTCAAGTTAAGTCTGGAGACGAACTCTAGAACCACTACTGCCTTCAAAATTGGCTATGACACTGATTAGAGCATTGGTGATGTATTTAAGGATCATTTTTTTAAACAAAACAGGTATAAATCTGGTGGCTGCTGCTGGTCTCCCATTTTCTGGTTCCTTATCCTATTTCATTCCATTTTATAAGTGAATATGGAATTTGTTGTTCATGTCCTGGTTAGAGCTTGTCAGTTTGAAACAAGGCTTCATTAGCATACTATTGCTAACAGACTGGCTATAGAATTACTACAAGTTTTTAAAGGCTGAGAAACTTACAGGTAGACAGTGCAGTAACAGTGCCACAGAGTCTTTACTCTTATAAAATTCATCACCTTCTTAAAATGCTATCCTGTAAGTCCTCTGAACACAGGATTGCCCTCCTAGTTTTCCCACAGTAATTGGCAGGATTGAAGAATAGCAATGCATAACCCCGTGGTGCAGAGTTCTAGTCCCAATAAGCACAGGACACTGTAACTCTGTCCTTCATACTCCTTCCTCTGCAGCACCAGAAAGGAAGGAAATAGCTTCTTGGCTAAAAGTACACAAGTAAAGAAACAGATCTGAGTTGTCGGCTGTTGAGCTTTTCGGTTAGGGGTTGGATTTGGTGGTTTTTATTTTTATTTTTGTAGTTTGCTTGTTTAGTGGTTTGGATTTTTTTAATACAGTATCCATAAAATTCTACACGTATTAGTAACTAAGTCAGTTGTGGTGAGAAACTACAGACTTCAATCATTTCATTAAAAACATTAAATCTGAACTGCCAAAGTAACTCAACAGACAAGAGCATATGTAAATTTTAGAAATACATGTAATTTATTGTAGGCTTTACTAATTGTTCCCTGGTGCAGGGAGATGCACAAAATTACATGTACCACCAGCTGTAAGCTTTGACATAGTATCTATACTTAAAACTACCATTTTAGCCTATAAACAGATTATAATTTAATTCTTTATTTTAGAGAATAAAAGTGGAGTATATAACATGATAGGATCAAGTCAACACTTTAGTGTTGCATTAGTAACTTCAATAATACCAATATTGTTACCCAGACAAGTTGTGAACTGCCCATTCCTGGAAGTGTTCAAGGCCACGTTGGACGGGGTTTGGAGAAACCTGGTCTAGTGGAAGGTGTCCCTGCCGCTCATTAGGCAGGGGGGTGGAATGAAATGAGCTTTAAGGTCCCTTCCAACCCAAACCATTCTGTGCTTCTGTATAATGCTAAATAAACTTTGCCCAGCAAAAATAAATGCCCTATTAACTAGTATCCTACAGAAGTAAAATTGTAGTTGCTCTTAAATTATCACACTTTTAAATTCACAAGTTGAACCCTTTATCACGCCAATCAGATCTTGTTTCAGATTTTCTGTAGAATAGTCACTTGGCTTACATTTTTCATGTAAGAAATTTTAAAAAACCCAAAAAAACTTGTGTACAAAACAAACTTCTCTGTAACAGGCTATACATTTTTACTTTTTCTTAAAGAAAAATTCTGTCAGCTTCTGTAAACAATAGTTTACAACAGAAACACTGGACATGCAAGCAGGGAGCTTGTCCCATTTTCAAGCTGAACCAAGAAGAATGACATTGCTCCACTTAAAAGGAAGTCGAGCAGATTACTATGCAATGGATTTATTTACTCCAGATGGTATTCTCTTCCTTTTAAGTACTGTCTGTGTGCTGACCACACAAGGCTAGAGCCAGCAAACATATTTTGCTTTCATATTGCTTTATCAGTTTAAATGAGATTGCACAATCAGCAACTATGGAATTACACTCACATGGTGTTCTACGTGTCCGCTGAACTGCCATTTAGAGTACACCTATACTAAGGTGGAGAACTGTCAAATACTATTTTTTTGAAAGAACACCATTAACTTTCTTCCCCAAAACAGTCCCATAATGTGTTTTTTGTCTAACACTACTTTCAGCGGTCTTACAAAACAGAAGTTTCAAATGGTTTATTTACTAATATGTAGAGCCCTCACAAGGCTGGTATTAAATACTTTATCAGGGTCTTGCATGTGTTTGGCAAACTAAAGGAAAATCATGAAAAGAAGCTGAATGATTAAGAATAGCCCATGTGACAAAAAAATATTGCTATAATGAGGTTGGTAAAGTTCCCTGTGCATGGATAGATATGGAGAAGCTGTAATCACTGATTTCAATAAAAATGTAGAGCAGTTCCCAGAATTCTGCTTCTGAAGCCTCTTGAGAAGCCACAGTGTGGATGAGGTACACTTGCAAAGAAAACAGACTGCATGGGAAGACAAAATATGCCAGTGTTGAGAGACACAAAAACATGAGGCAGTAAGTGATTAGAGAATGAGAAGAATCTCTCAAACAAAACTTCGGTAATTTGAAGGTTCAAACCAAGTCAAACCTATTTGTCGGCCAGAGAATTAATCCTACTGGTATCCTAGAATAGCTAAACTGATAGGGTTAACTAGGTCATTTAAAGGGCAAGTCAGAAAAGTCTATTTGTAAGGGCCAGCCTTCCAAGTGGTTCTGCTACCCTGCAGCAACGCAAGTTCCCTGAAGTAATTCCATGACACATTGGTAACATAACAAAATCAATCGCTTGCCTTGCTTTGGTTTCAGAAGCGTGAGTAGTTTTGGCAGGAATCTTCTGTACAGTGCAGTTGGCAGTGAATTTACACTTTGTTCTATGATAATTTTCACACACTGTTCACAAATAACAAGCTGCTAGATTTCACAAGACAAAGAAATTCCAGTGATTCATATTTAACTGTTAACTCCATAGGAGTAATCACCTGTAGAAGTCTTACAAATACAGGAGTAAAACAATTAGGGTGAGCACTATGAATAATGGGAAGTCACAAATATAACCTTCCAAATTTCAGTCAAAAGTATCAGCCACAGGTAACAGCTTTGGTTTGCAAAGTAACTGAGCAAAAACAACAGGAAAAGTTCTAAAGTATTTTTAAAACCATTATTATTTTTCTTGCTAAAATGTTGTTTCCTGTGCTTGTTTGACTGCATTTGTTCCTGGAAGTATTGCAGCACATTCAAATTTTACTTTTTCCAGGTGAGACATTTTTGAATTACAGGTTAACTAGCCTTCAGTATCATCTAAATGCAAAAGTAACAATCTTAGTCTTCTAGATATAGCTTTGAAAAACTTCTTCCAATCAATCATTTATTCCAGTTAAGCTAGAACTATAATATAAATTCTTTACTATTTACAGAATAACGGTCTAAAGTTTCACAAGATATCTCTAATAAAAATAAAATAAAAAATGCATTGGCAAGCACAGGAACTTCCAGCACTTTGGAGGTTACACTACACTCCTTCAGCTAACCTCCTCACCCCTGGTTTAGGTCTTAAGGTTTCTCAAATTCCACTTTTGAAAACCAAAGTAAAAGGGACTAGAGTATTTCTGATATATTCTGCCCAGATTTCAGCTCTCAGCACAAGATCTTCAAGTACATCTCATAGCTGAGGATCAGAAACACTAAGTGTATCAGCCAGCAATCTTTACATTTCTCTGGAGGATGCTACTGTCAGTTCTTAGCCTGGAACACTGCAATGATAAATGAAACATCTCTTTCCTTCCCCAAGATTAGGTGGAGAAGCAAAGCCATCCTCTCACTAGCACTTATTACACAGCAGCATGTGTACACTGCTACCCTTGTAACATTTGCACAGTTGAACAAGCAAGGGAGGGAAAGTACAGGTCCTAAAGTTACTTACTAGGTCACTTTTCTCAAAGGAAGTGGTATAGATGAAGCAATTCTTGTGGATGTTTCTTCAGAATGTAACCTAACTTCTCAGTTCCTCGACATAAATAAGCAGACTCCACACGGAAGTCATCCACACCAACTTCACTATAACAATTTTTAGTTTCTTCTTCCACAACGCAATTGAAAACTCTGGGACTGGAGGAAAAACTTACCTCTAATGCCAGTGCGGTCTTGTCATAAGCGCAGGGTACTCTCTTTTGGATAGCTTTGGCATAGACTGGTCCATTCTGTGTGGATGGCAGAGGACTGATCACTGCTCCAGGTGTACTGGATACTGAGGGAAGGGGAGTTGCGGTTTGAGGCTGAGCATAAGCATGGGCAGGTTCTGGGATACCGTAACTGTTGGAATTCCTGTTTCCATGCTTCCCAAGAGAAGATCTGACTAGCTTTTCTACATAAGGAACAGGAATCATCCCAATCCGACCATCCTTGTTTCTGGCACTCCACCACTGTTCTTCTGGCTTCTCTACAATTACCAGTATCTCGCCCTTTTTAAATGGAAGATCCTCGGCATCGTTGCCAGGAAAGTCATAGAGAGTCCGAACATACTCCACATTTTCTTCTGCAGTGGACATGGCAGGGGCAGATCCAGATCCCATTGGTGGACTTGGATACCTGAAGATTTGGTAAAAGTAATAGCTATTGGTTTCTATTTCCAGTAACAAAGCTAAGTACCAGGTTTGCAGTAGGAACATCAATTAGAGAAGAATTACTTACTTGGATTTGTGACAAAGGTATTGGCGTGGTAGTACTGTGAGGCATTTCATGAGTAACTCACACTCTCAAATAATTACTTAAATACCCGAAGTAGCTTCCCCAGAAACCCAAAATAATCTATCATGGGATGCAGAAAACTGGGAGAAATAATGCAAAATCTTCACCCACCTGTTCTGGGTTGTTGTGAAGATCTTAAGACTCAAATTAATTCTATAGCTTAAGTTATGAGAGTAATGATACAGAAAACAAAATTAAGACTATTTGGGTGACTGAAGTGGAAGGGCAATACATAAAAATGTAGCTGTGAATTTCTCCAAGAGCCCCCCACCACCTCCAAAGTCACCCAAATAATTTATTTTTAACTTCAGCATCCACTTCTAAAGAATCCGGTAACTACATGCTAGACTTGAGGCACCATAGAGGAAAAAGGGAACAAAAGGAAGATGGTATGACATCTTCATAAAGACAGTATGAAATACTTGCATCCACTGATAAGAAGGGACTAAGAAAAAAAAGCGCTAGCCTTCTAGAAATATTCCTTTGCCTATTAACCATATTATCTTTATTTACATAATTGTTTATTACTATGTCCATCGTATGTCAAATACAGTCACTTTGTTGTCTGTGATAATATATAAGATTGTCCATCAAATGAGAATGCTTTCACTGCAATCTATTTTCATCATAAATGTTATACATTTTATTCAAAGCAGCTGTCAAAAAACCTTAATGGATATAGGCCACAGCAGATACTTATTATCTAAGCTATGATGGCAAGCATGCATGTTATTAGCCTACTTCAATTCTCTTTTGCTACTTGCAAAATATGATGGAAGTCAAATTCCTGTGATTTTTGCAAGATATGTCAGAAGCCCTGAACAGAAAGATATTCCATCTTTCAGATACCCTGCTGCAACTAAAGCAGGGGGAGAGAGTGAACCCTTCAGGGAGCCATTGCTCTGCATAAGCGAGGATGGTCAGAGCTCACTACTAGAGACACAAAACAAACAGAAGGTTTAAAATGGTCCACTTAAAACTGTTTTAAAAGTTTCAGATGTCATCTCCAAGATCTAGAAGTACTGCAGGGCTCTATATAGAAACCACCTTTCAGACTGTACTTTATGACATTAAAAGAATGAACAGCTTTCAAAAGCACAAGCATCTGAGAGCAATGTGCCCAGGAAAATGCCAGAGAAATAAGAATTAGCATAACAGTTCTGAAGCACATACCTGGCCACCCCTATTCTAAATCTAGTCCATTAACTAAAAATAAAAACCCCAAAAATCTGGAAATGCTACCTTTCATCCTCCCTCTTGCAGCAGGAAGTCTCCTTTGCACAGAATTTCACACCATCAACTGCATAATTGATTTTTCTAAGAGTTTTAACAAAAATCATGCTAAGGAAAACCACGTAGTCGATCCCATTTGTAGCTCTATAAAAAAGCCTGTCAATTCACAGCAGGTTACATCCCATCTGTCTCTGTGCTGAGAGAACAATACGCAACCAAAACCTTGGAAATAAGGTGGTACTGAAATGTTCACAGAACATTTCACACAAGACTCCTAACAAATACCAAGTGAGCAAGTGCAATCAGCTTTAAGTGCTCAAGTGTTTTGAGAAAGCCAAGTCAGTCATGGCCATAAATTATTAAGAACAAGTTTTTGCATCCAGAAAGGTACAAGAGTATCCACACTGGAGAATAGAGATAAGCATGAAGATTGCTTCAGCACAAGACTTTTTTTCTTCCCAACTCTCCACAAGTTTAAGCATGCACATAACACTAGGCAGCTCCATTTAAGCATTCCTGCAATGGTGAAAACTACTTTTTTTTTCACCTACCCATCTCTCTAGTCACAATCACTACCCAAAAGGCTTGCCAGCAGCTTGAAGAGTTCCTGAAGCTTGTGCTTTCTGTCACATCCTGCCCATCACTTGATAGCTTTTCAGAAAGACTTTTGAACACTTGAGTTTTTCAACTTGACAAGCTATTGTCAACCTTGGACAAGTGACTGAATCTCATTAAGTACTGGTCTATGCCCAGGTTCAATTGTGATTATAAACCTCAAAGTTATTCTTTCCTCCTAAGGACTTGCTAATCTGCAAAACATAGTAAGATATTAAAATGCAGAATTCAGAAATGAATTTGAATTTATTTTTTTAATATGTCATTACTTTTCTCTTATTTAATTTAATTTCATTCTCCCCAGGAAGCCTAAAAGCTTTGAAAAAAACATACTGAGAAAGGCTGTATTAATTAAAAGTAAGGAATATGTTCTAGGATTCTTGATAAGCAGTTTACTGATCCATGTTGCAGGTATGTCCCATGCAGGGACCAGGACAAAGAAGGAGCTCATAGCCAAGTCACATTTTCCCATCCTCCTAGAACAGCATTTCTCAGTGAAGTGTATGGTATATGCAGATATAGATGAACAGTGCCAGAACCAAACTGTGAGAAATAAGTGTTTTACATTTTTTTGGCACAGAAATGCCACTCTAGAAGTTTGGGAAATGCTGTCCTAGAATGTATTAATGCTGACTTAACAGAGCGAAGCAGTCTAATCACATAAAAGCCAGTTCTATTGTAATCAGTGTGGGTGCAGGGGTAGACAGCAAACTAAGCTCAGAGGCTGTACTTCAATTACAGAGAAGACTGGTGAACCAGCTTCTCAACCATCCTTGGAATGGAGAGACAATACTAGAAGAAAAGGGTAACACAAAAAGGGTGATGTGCTTTGGTACGACCACACCCTCTTCAAAGGCAATTGTAGCCCGTGGTAGAGGTACATGGTACCTTTACACACAAGGTCAGCACAGGGACCGCGGATGATTTGACTGAAAGAGCAACACCAATTGTCAGCGAGATCCAGAGCGTTAAGAAGGCCTAGTATTAGAAACGAATGTTTCCTTAGCATTTATTCACAGCACCTACATCCAGTGCCAGGCTCCCGGAGCTACTCGGCTGCACTATGACACCTTTACAGGTCTCACCTCCTCGCGCCACCCGGAGCAACGGTGGCGGTGAGTGTGGCGGGGGGCACTCACCTGGGCGCGGGCTCGATGAGGGTGGTGGTGTCCAGGTAGTGGATCTTGTAGAACTCCAGCAGGGCAGGCAGGTGCTCGAACTCCTGGTCGCCGATCTTAAAGCGGCGGTTGGGCAGAGAGTTGATGATGTAGTGGGAAACGCGGGAGTTCTCGGACACCGAGAGGACGTAGTCCCCCGGGCAGGTGGACGAGTCCCGCACCAGGAACATGCCGTGCCGCTGCCCTTGCAGCCGCGTCTGCGCCTCCGCCCGGGACACCGGGCCCACGTACCAGCTGGAGCGGTCCGACGAATCGAAACGAGCGGCGGAGGACATGGCTCCGGGCGGGGAAGGGGAAGGAAAGGGAGGAAGGAAGGTGAGGAGCCCGAAGGCCCAGGCGGAGGAAGAGACCCGGAGGAGGCTTGGGTAGAGAGGCCTGGGAGGCGGAGCGGGCTGGGGGCGAGGGGGAAGCGGCTCGTGCCCAGTCCAGGAGAAAGGAAACCCAGGGAAAGGGGGTTAAGGGAGAAGGAAGCTCCGTGCCGCTGGAGGCGAAGGGCCGAGGAGCGGCTGGGGTGGGGCTGGCCAGACGCGGCGCGCAGGGCCCCCGAGTCTCCCTCAGCGGCGGGGTGGGCAGGGCATCCTTCCCGCCTCTCTCAGGCCTGCGGCGGGCCCGGCCAGGTGGGTGACGAAGGGCAGCGGCGGCTGACACGGACAGGCAGCCCGAGAAAGCGGCGAGCGGAGCCGGCTCGGGGCGGGACGGGCGAGGCAGAAGCGCCGGGCGCCGTGTCCTCCCGCGGGTTCCTCCCCTCAGGAGCCGAGCACCAAAATGGCGGCTGCGCCGGGCCGCGCAAACGCTCCGAGACACCGCCCCGCGCACGCGCCATGGCGGCAGCGGCGCGGGGTCGCGCCCGCCTCAGGGGCCGGGTGGAGGCAGGCGGCGGGGTCGGGTTGGGGGTTCCTGTCCCGGTGTTCTGGTGCCCCGTACTGGCGTCCAGGGGAGCGGGAGAGCCTCCCCTTCCCCATTTCTCCGTGAGAGTCACTCAAGCCGCCCTGGCGCACCCCCGGTTGGTGCGGTGAGTGAGGCGGGGATGACCCGCATCCCCTCACAGAGCAGGGCTCCCTCGCTGCTGCAGACGCGCTTTGGCGCGGGTCACCCCCAAAAACTCCCCAGCCCCTGGCCTTAAGGTATCTGAGGGGGATCCTCCATCTTCTCCACATCCCTCTCGGCTCGTCCTCCCTCCTCAGTGCTGCCCAGCCCCAGGCTTTCCCCTCGGTGCCCCGGGGCTGCCTGGGCCGCTCTCTCATCCTGGATCTGAGGGGTGCCAGCACCCTGACCCCCGGCGGTTTGCAGACAGACACCACCTGCCCTGAGGTTTTGCTGGTTTTTTAGTAGTTAATTAATTTTCTTTTAAGGAACAAAACAGCCCGCTGTGATAATCATCTCTGATCTCGAGATAACTTCCTACGTGCTCTAAGGGGCCGTTTCCTGCCTCTTCATAGTCTTGTTCCCAGATAACGGGGTCAAAGCCCTGTCTGGCTCAGGCGGGAGGGAAGATGGTGTCGCAGCCGCTGAAGAGGAAGGAAACCCCGGAAAGGACTCAGCAGGGCTCGGGGGCAGCGCTTGGCACACGGTGCGGATGAGCTGTTTGAATTTGAGAGGGAGGTTGGCGCCGTGAGCCCAGACAGGCACCGAGGTCTGACTCACGTCCCCGGGGGCCGGCAGTGGCGTTCGGCCTGCCCAGCTGCAGTGGGCAGGGGCGCGACAAAATAACTGCACTGGTTCCCCGGACGTGCTAGAAACCTCTGCAAACGGTGTGATTTTAGCTCAGTCTTGTGACTTTGTTTAATTTGTGCTTTTGATTTTGGTTTTCATTTTGCTTCAGGGCTGGCAATGTGAAATGAAGCAGCACTTGAAAGCAAAAAAAACCCCCGTTCAAATGGAGAAATAGATTTAAGATGTCTGTCTTGAAGTGCTTAACTGGACTGTTGTGCTGTGTTATTCCAGCTTTGCCGTCTTTCTTTCATGCTCTGCCTTTTCCAAAAGCTCTGTCATTACACAGTCATTTTTTTCCCTCTTTGTTCCTCTTCCTATGTTGGCAACCAGTGCCAACTGAGGTGTCTGGATTGGAACATATGGGCTGTGTCTCTGCAGACATTTAGCAGAGTTCAAATCATCTAAAATGGAAGACTCCTCCAGTGTCGTGTTTTAGACAAAACCATCCAGGAAAAGTCTCATCATTAAGACGAAAGGATCTTAAAGCAGCCCCTGAATCCATGTACAGGTGTCATTTTACCAGCTGCTGACATACAGCCATCTCCTGGGTGGAAAACAACAGCTGTTAGTCATGTACAGCAACACTGGCAAAACAGTGACCTAGAGATGAATAATTACATCTGAAAATTCACATCTATGCAAAAAAATTTCATCCATTACTAGGAAAGCTTATTTAGTGGCTGTACCTTTGATCCATTCCTACTGGTTTAAGTGCTTGTATCTGCTAGGAAGAGTCAGTTTTAAACACCTGTAGACAGGTTACAATAGAATATGAAGGTTATGATGTTTTCTCGTGTCATTTGAACAGATCTGGCTTGTTTTCTGTTTGACTATGGCCAAAATACAGATTAAAAGATAGCACTCGCAATAATATGCTAAATAGTATTTAAAAATAATTACAAAAGCCATAAGTTAGCAGCAGATTTAGTAACACATAGTATATAAAAAGGAAATAAAAATTTCTGCTGCTTTATTTGATTATTTTTTTCATTTTGTTAAAATAAAAATCAAATATACGGAGTGATTTTGCCTCCATTTTGTATGGATAATACTAGAATCTCAAAAGAGTTGGAACATGTCAGAAAGAGGTAGTATTAATTATAAACCAGGTTTTGTGCAGTAGTGCATGGGGCTGGACTGCTGCTGGAGAACCAGCACACCCACCTTCCCATCCAGAGAGGATTCTAAGGCATGGAGGGGTTTTCAGTTTGGAAGGAACTGCCAGATTAGATGTTATGAACTTGTATGTATGCAGGCTATGTGCATCCTTCAAGTAATTCCCTCCTCAGTTTTAATAACTGTGGTTAAACTAAACCAGATGTTTTAGGTAAAAGATCCCACATTCTACTTCCATATGAGAAAAAGATGACTTGTTCAAGATCATCAATGTTTTCTGATAAGACTGGGCTTCAACTTCCTAGAGTACAGACAATCATCTCAGGTGTATTACATCCCTACAAATGCATTTGGTTTAGGAAGAATGGATGAATGTCTGGTACCACTTTACCTTTTTATTACATATAAATACCTTTATGCTCTTTGACTTTACCTGTTGGCAGCTTACACCCTCAGAGCATGGCCAGGTAGTTGTAATGCAGTGGAGGAGGTGGGGAGCTCACAAGTGCAACAGCTGCTGATGAAATAAAAACTCAGTTGGCAGAATATTCCCTTGAGAAGGCCCTGTACCTCTTTCCCTGTGCCCAGCTGCTCCTTCTTCCTTTCACCAGAAGCTTCTGATCCCATCAGTTGGGCTGAATGCCAAATAAATTGTACATGTGGCTGATCCCTAAGTAAAGAGAAGTAAATTTCTGTCAAGGGTACAGAATAAGAATCCTTATTTTGTTTCAAATCAAGTACTGGGTATGCTTCCAATGCAAAATTACCAACCCTAATTTAAACTATGAGGAAAATGGGCAAGGATATGTTGGATTTGGAAGTAGACAGCTGGGGAAGAAATACAGTAGTGAAAGCAGTTATGAAACAAAACTGAAGCAATCACAATCACTTCTGCAAATGTGGAAGCCTGAAATACTTCAGTCCACTAATTACAAATCTGGCAAATATGCCTGTACAGCTTTACCTCTGTGCTGGCAGGAAATAGGAAAATAGATCATCAAGAAACCTAATTACTATTCTTTTGGACTTCCTAATGTATCAGCAGTTTAAGTGTTGGTATTCTGATCACTCAGTTCTGGAAGAGCTGTTTGATTGTTCTCTCACAGACCAGAAATAACTTAAAGCTTTCTTAGTTCATTGTCCGTCTGTCCACAACGTCTTGTGTTATACTGTCCCAGAGGGCTTACTGTAAAAAAAAAAAAAAAAGAAAAAAAGAAAAAAGCCTTTTACTGTCAGATACAAGATTGACATATTTAGGACACCAGAGAATTTATAAATAGAAAAAATACAGAATCAGCTGAAAATCCCCATGAGTACATGTTTTTCATGAGGTAACAGAAAGCTTAAGTGGGCTCGTGAAAGTTCAGCTCCTGAAGCATGGTTCTTGATAGGAAAGCCAATCAATAATGGTTACAGCTGCGTATCAACTTGTAATCTTTCCTGCAATTTGTTTATATAGGTAACTGTAGTAAACAAGAAGTGCTTTATGTCTGCTGAGTAAGAGAAAATTGACATTTTTTAAGCAAAGCAATTGTATTATTGTTTAGCCTATGTGTTAGTTTGAAAAAAGGACATGCTGGCCTAAAATGAGCTACTGCTAAAAAAAATGATTAGGATGGTTTGAGCTAAACTCTATGTTTTTTTATCTAAATGAAATACATGCAAGTAAGATAGTGCATACTGTAATTTTCAACAGTCACATTATGGTCAGATGTAAAGAAATTTTGGGGCCAGAAGTAACAGAAGTTTTATTTTTATCAAATATTACCTGCCCTTAGGTTTAGTTCATGTAACTTAGGGCTATTATACCAATAAGTAAAAAAAGAGAAAAAATAATGTAGTGCTAAGGTAGATGATCATCTGCTTTAAGTAATTTCTTTGCAACTGCATTCTGAGCCTTATATTCATTTGCTTTGCACAGCATCCAACTGCAACATTTAGTGAATAATGCAATCACAAAATTGCATATGCTGATAAATGGAATAATGGATGAGCTCTCTAAAAATCAGTATTCAAACACAGAACGAGTGACAGGGTAGAAGCTGTAAAAAAACCTCCACAAGTTTTCTCAAGATATTTCTTTGGCTTAATAATTACTCATGAATGTCTTCTATTCTCCTATGTAATCTAAGAAATAGCCTCTTAGGTTGGTTATTTGTAACAGTGAGTAATACCCTCTAGTGGTACACATAGGAAAAGGAGCTAGACAAAGAATGATTATTTCTTTTGTCATTGTTAAAGAGGCTAAGTAACATCTCGTCTAAGTAACATAAATAATCCTATATCTTTGTATAACATAGGGCATCCCTGGTCTGTCTAGAGGTGCTAGTTAAATGGAAAATGCACTGCAGTGAGTTAGATGTCTGTTGGTCAGAAACAGCTGGGTCCTTAAGCACTTGTTTGCAGATGAAACAAATTGCCACCTGCAGTCTGGAAGGAGTGGTTCTAGTGATACCCAGATCAGAGAGGTATGTCCTTATATCTGAAGGCTACATTTAATTCTTACACGTTAAAAGTAACTCTGTGGCAAAAAAGGAATATTTATCAGTCTCTAATATTGCAGTGTAATAATGTCTTTATTTTCAGGCCCTGTGTGCAGTCCAGAGTTCATTATCAAAAAAAATTTTCTGAAAAAGCTCATAATCAGTGTTTCTTGCAGTTACCAGGTCTTTTTGTTTATTTGCCAGTTGGCAGAGGTTCAGAGATGGAGGTGAAAATTGACAGTGCTGGATAATAAAGTCCAACAAATGCCCCTCTTTACCAAGAAAAGCTACTGAACTTATTTAAAGAAATGTGCAAATATTCTTGAATCTTTTTCGAGAAGCCCAGTCTACTAAAGTAGAGTAATCTAGGTCTGTTTTAAAATCATCTTTGCTTCCATAAACAGTATATCCCCAAGTAGGGGGAATATCCAGGAACTTACTCCATTTCTCTGAAGCAGCACATCCATGTGCAGTATTTGTCATGATGTGATGACACTTGACTAGTCCCACGTCATTCTGATTGTCACTGGTTTTGCCTTTCTGCAACCCCATTATTGCTATAAGATTTAAAAGCTTTTGGTAGTTTGTCAAGATTTTCTGGTGGCACTGATTACTCCACCCTTCCAAGAGGAAGGATCTCATACTGTTCAGTATCACACTGGTTCAGACTTTAAATCAGCTAATAACCTAATGTTAAGCAAGATGGTAGTCAGGAACCAATTATTTTAAGGCCCCCTGAAGGAAGGATTTACTATGCCTTGTCTTTCTCAGCTGCAGTTCCTGGCATTAGTTCAGCTACTGCAGTGTCTTGGACTAGTGTAATCTTCGATACTTCTTGTTATCTCATTATTTTTTTCTTTTGCTGTGGCAAACCAATCTCTGTTCTCTTTATCCTCTTCTAAAGCATATAATAAAAGAATAAAAAAATTGCCCATCTCCCAGGCTGGTGTAACTTTGCCAGTACTGCTGTAGGATATAATGAAACTTTCAGCCGCCACATCACTGTTAATAAAACGGAGACAGCAGTTAAAAAAGTTCTGACAAGAATTTATTAATTTATGGTTGAGAACAAATGTGTCTGACAGTGGAATGACGAGATTGCCATATTCTGTACAGAGTTTTTTCTAGAAATCTTCTTTCCACTGTGTTGACAGAATTTGCAGTATAGAAGTTCAGGAGTGGGTGGCAGTTCACAGACTCTCACCCAGTTACAAGGATGGCTGCATGCCCAGATGAGATGAAGGTTCAGACTTTCTTGCTACTGTTCCTGTTTCTGTATGTTCAATCTTGCTGAAAAACTAATCAAGCTGTCTGACACCTGGCACAGGAGGGTGACACTAGGTGTTACCTTCCTATATTAAGCTGGCTAGGAAGTTTTATTACTCAAAAGAAAAGAAAAAAAAAAAAACTTCAAGAAGCTATTTCAAGCTAAAAGCTGGAAGGAAAGAAGCTAGTCAAGCTGAGCCTTCTGTGCTTTTTTTTCTGTCCATGCTGAAGGCTGAGAAAAGCCTCCTTCAAAGTAAAAAGAACCTCTATACAACTGGGGGGAAATGGCAGTTGTGTGGTTACTTTAAAAATGCTGCTTTCTGGCAGGTGGGCAGGTACTGACTGTAAGTGCATTTTGTGCAGAACACTTGCAGATGGGTAGATTTTGACTGTGAATGGCATTTTGTGCAGAACACTTTTAAAACCTTTAAATACTTTTATGTATATAAGAAAGACATATAAAATCTCTCAAGTACTTTCCCCAAGCCTTAATTTCCTCATCCCCTGGCAAAAAAAAAAAAAAAATTAAAATTTCTAATCTTCACTTGAGTTGTCAAATTCCTCCCAGTCTGATACGCTCATAACTTCTGATGGAAAGTCAAGATGATGCTTCATTCGGTCTGCGTGCCATTCTGAGAGCCACTTCTCTGTTTCCATTAAAATAGCCCTGGGCAACGTGAGGACGCAGGCAGCCATCCCAGAAATATCATCCTCCAGCTGGGGTCCTTCCTCCCAACAGTCTCTCTCTGCATCATAAATGTGGACATAGTCCATGCGGATTCCTCTGTTGTGGGATCTGCCTCCCAAGACATAAATCCTGTTGTCTAAGACCGCAATGCCTGGTTCTCCATGTCCGGCAGGAAGTGGACATACATTTGTCCACTGATCAGTGCTTGGCTTATAGCAGGCAACCTGAAAAACAAAGAAGAAAAGAGAGAAGCCAAAACTGAACGTGTATCCTAGTGACAGAGCCTGGCCATAAGGTAAACTATTTAGGAAGGAATATCATCAGTCTTTTGACAGTGTGTTGATAATGGAGAGAGCATATGAGTATGTAATAGAAGTACAGTGCTCAGCAGAAAATAGTGCATAGTTGCTACATAACTTTGAAATCACAAGTTCTGACCCTGCTGCTGGAGTAACAGCTGTATGTCATTCCAAAAATGTACACAAAAGTGAAAGAGATGGGGAGACGTGCTAATATAAGCCCGGACATAATGCACCTGTTTGCATTAGAGAAAAAATGCTGGAACATACAAATATGACAAATCTGCTAAGCTGTCTCTGCGCCATATGTTGGAGAGTTTTAGATTACATTGGGTACCTACTTGGCTAACTGCTTTCATTTGTAGGCACCTTCTTATCATTCAGATACACTCTTCAGCTAGATTTAGTTCTGCCATCTCCACTGGCTCTAAAAAAGTTACTTTTTGTGTCTTCTTTTCAAGTCTCTAGCAGTTCTAGAAGCTGGAATAAGGTTCAAGAGAATTCACTCCAGACATCCCTTACCATCAGATACTGTACATTTTAATTGCATTAAACAACTGCCATCCAACATATCCTTAACAGCTCTGCCCTGCAATTACACATTGGTTATTCAAAAGTTCTCCACTTACAAAAAAAGCATGTGAGAAGACAGCATAAAGTAAATTTAACTGATGTGCTACTAACTGAGCATGTGCATGCCAATGAAGTTATCCATCAAAGATGTTTTAAAATTGATAAGAATTCCAAGTGCTAGAGCTTTAATGCTTTGTGGGTGAGACAAAGTGTTCAAGACAGACAACAGTAAATAAATCATTGCAAGTTCTGCAGGTGAGTGGGGGAGAGCTGGTGCAGCAGCCGTTGCTGAGCAGTTTTATTTGCATACTTAGGAGGAGAAAGACATTACATCTAAGTGCCAGCATCCATAAGAAACCAAGAAAAGACACAGGTGTGACATGGTCTCACCTGGTGAACATCCCTCCTGTAGCCAGAATCATTGTTGCTTCCCCCGATGACGTAGAGCTTTCCCAGCAGTGCAGCCATCCCGTGCCATGCCCGTCTCACTGGGCCATCTGCTAGAATGTCCCAGCGGTCAGTCCTTGGGTCATAACACTGTAGTTCCTTCAAATAGTCTTCTCCCCTCCTCCCACAGGTGATGTACATCTTCCCATCCAGCGCTGCTCCCGCATGGGCGTACACCTGCGTCACCCCACAAAGGGGAAAGCAAGAGGTTGAGGTCTGGATTTATGTATTTCTCCTAGCTTTGAATCAGGGAATAGACATGAAGGGAGTGACATTCTTCATGAGTTATGCAGAGATCAAAATCGGAAAGGATTTTCTTATGGACAGTTCTAAGATACTGTAATTGTGAATTTCTGAATGAAACACACTAGAATTTCTAAAACTTCCAGAACTGCGGTGTTCTCTATCTTTATTGTTCCTTGATTAGAAGATCATTCATACTATAACTTTACTCCCTAACCTACTTGGAAGCCTTTTTATTGGTGATTTTTCTTATACAAGCAGTGTTATCAGTTATTCTGCTTAGTAGCACATAATTCAGGCTTTTTATATTTTCAGCACTGGTACACATTTATTATTTGTTTTATTAATAGTTTAAAGGATTAACACAATAAAGGTGCAGGCAAAACCAACAAGAAACAGGAAAAATAAGCATTTAACTGGAAAATGTAATTTATACATGACATTATTTTATTTTCTTGTTATTCATTTATTACATATAGAGTTTACTGTTTTCCATCTGAATATCAGCAAATTTAAAGTTACACCTGAGAAAAACATCTAACAAGATTAAATCAGGAATTGGGGAACTGTGGTAGTGTTTGTGGCTAATGCACTCCTTACCTCCTTCTTCAGAGGTGTCACATATTCCCAAGTGTTCGTTTTAGGGTCATACCTCTCCACTTCCCTCAGGTCTTCATGGTAATCTCGGCCTGCGACGGCATAAATATAGTTGTCCACGACACAAACACTGAGGTCAGCGTGCTCTTGCTGCAGGGACTGGATCTGGAACCATTTGTTGTGTCGTGGGTCATACCTTGTAAAAGAATGGGATCAAAGAAAGTTATTCCTACAGCCACAGAACCACTGCTGGAATACCAGACAGCTCCACGGATGTGGGTTACTGCGCTGTGTTTAGCTGAAATTGAGCTCATCTGTAAGTGATGTGAAATTTGGCCTTTCAGCATTTTATTATTAGCAAAGTTGTTTTATTCTATTTATAGAAGATGTATTTTAGCTGACATAATTGTGCTATAAAAGCCTAGGTTTTCCATTATCTTGTACCCTGATGTCGGGTTACATATCACAATCTCTGTTTGCACAAAGCCATTCTACAAGGTAACACAGTCTAAAAATAGCACAAAGACTGAATCTGGATCTTCAGGAATACAAGAAGGGCATAAATATGTGGTGGGTTCTTTGATTCTTTTCCCCAAATATCTGCTGCTCAAAGAGAATCTCATTATTCACCTTCACATCAAACTATCTCTCTCATCTGGAAATTTTAGTTACAGAGAAAACTGGTTGAGAACTGAAACCATGCATGCCATAAAATAAGAGCAACTCAGCTAAGACTTGTAAAAATGAGCACAATATAAAGGCAAAAGGGTTTATATCTGGTTTTGCAATGTAATGGGCATGAAGGTCTAAACCTGATCCTTCTTTCTGCTCTTTTCCCTGTCACATAGTAATATAAAAGGACTCTGGAATGCTGCTATCATTCACACAGATTTTTGAAAACCTATGGGTAATAGCATTTTATTTAAAATCCTTTTGTATTGGGACAAAAACTACACATAGAAGACTTCCAGAAAATGCTAGAGAACATCTAGACAACCTAGAGTTCCAGGCTCATTACTGCTTCCCACACCTTTAGTACTCCCCTCCTCCAACAAGGCAAAAAGTAGCACAAGTGATACTCTTGAATGAGTAGCTGTTTCTACACTGTCAGTCTTGGCTTTGTCTCATAAGCACTGCTGGGAGCTTCCTGTTACTATGAAGCTCATTCCTGTGTTTTCTTTCAGTGAGGCTCCTGCTCAGTTCCTAATCTTATGGCTGGCAAGCGTACGGACTGTCTGCTGGCTTACTGACTCAGAAATGGGCAACTGGGTGGCAATAAAATTAATAGCAGGATTATCCGTATCTTACCTCCAACACCTTGACTCTGCTCGAAAACCACTTACATTGTTGTCTCCACCAATTAAATATACAAAATTATTGAGAACAGCAATCCCTTGGTTGGACATTCTGGGAGCTAGTGCAGCTGTAAAGTGCCTCCACTCCCCCAACAAAGGGTTCAGATACTTGGCTTGATCACTGAGGACAATGGATGGAGTAGAATGCATCCCTCCAAATCCCACTACACACTGGAACTCTGATCTCAGCTGTGTCTGGGAGCTCTGTAGCATTGGCTGAAGACATTCATTCTTGTGGTACATTAATGCATCTGCAACTGTATCTTTTAAAGGACATGGACTTAATTTGTCATGAAGCCTTTGCAGGATCTGGGGTTCCATCAGAGGAAAACGGACTGTCTCAAGTAGCTTAAGAGGCTCCATCAGGGAGACCTGATCTGTCTCCAGTTCCTCTGGAGAATAATGATAAAAAAGTGCTCCATCATAAACTTCAAACTCATAGTTAACCTCCAAACGGTTGCTGCTGAGAAGGGAGTAGACCTTCTGCAGGGGTAGCTGTCGGTACACTTGTGTCCTTGAGAAAGCTGTAAAGTTCTTCAAAATGTAGGAGTCCAGCTGCTCACTCAAATGCTTCAAGTCATAGTGGTCAGCTAGTCTGTACACATCGAGGATGTTCTCTTCGTCTACCCAGGACATGAGGAAATCACAACAGAACTTGATGACTTCTGGAATCTGCAAGAGATATTTTTCATTTCAGATACCATCTGCCCCACACTTGAGAGACGGGACTGAAGCCTGGGATGACTAAGGAAATTGTCCACCAAATGGCTGCTCTCCTCACAGTCTGATCACCACAGTCACTTGTGCCCTATTCACCCTTCTCCAGAGAAAGAGAACTCAGCATGGGTATGTAGATGAATATAATACAGCTCTTCTAGCCACACTGTACTGCAAGACTGGGTTTGGCTTCAGGTGCAGCAGCAATGTGTCTTCCATGACACATGGGACCCGGGGCAGCCAGGCTGCCTGCTCTGCAGCCTGCCTGGGAGCCGTCAGGAAAACAGAAGGCATGGAGGACATGGTGATCACAGTCACTCTGTGTTTGTTCTTTCAGAGCACTATAGACATTCTATATCAAAGATTGTATCTGTAAAAAATGTATCACTCAAGAGCACAGGAAGCTATTGGAAAGGAAAATGAATATTTAGTATTGTCTTCTGAATACAATCTGAAGTTGTATCTGGCAGGAGGAACTACTGGCAAACAAAGAACTAAGTGCTGTCCAGGAGCCCCTCTGCTAACAAAGTAGTGCTAAGTGTGTAAAAACCAACCAGAACAAGCACTCACAAAGTTTAAGATTTAGTACCAAAGCCTTGTGCAGCAGTTAGCTGCAGGGGAAATTAGAGAAAAAAACTTATCTTAAAAGCACATGAACCCTGCACTTAGTGCAAACCATAGTGGCAGGATTTCCTGTAGTGATGGGGTCAGGAGAGGTCATGTGCCTGTGGACTTGGGGAAGACCTTGAGCAGCACAACAATTTCTGAGCAGCAAACCCTGTTCTTTACCATAGGCCAGAGATATTCTGTTTCAGGGAAGCTTTCATAAGCAGATCAGTGAAAGTGAATGCTACATAAAATACTCCTCTAGATGAAATGGTTAATGTTTTTAGGTAATGAAACCATTGGCACAAATGAGATATGCAAGTACCCATTCATTGTTCCTACCCTTCCACAGTTAGTTCCAGTGCATACAGCATCCCAGAAATCCTTCTTATCATACCCATGCTCCTGCTCACCTCTTAACCCTCCCTCTAACCAGGTATCCATGTTTTCTGTTTCTTTCATCGTTGCTTTTGTTTCTTGTTTCTTTTTTGTCACATCTCCCAGTACCTCACCTGAAGTTGACAGGCTGCAGCTAAGGTTTCCTGTACACTGTTCACACTGAGTTCGAGCTCAGAAGTGTAAATGAAGTTCAAGATTTTACACATTGCATTGTAGGAGATGCCATGAATATGAACTTCTTCTTGTTCCATCTCTCTCAATCCTCCTGCAAACATTCCTCTGCAAAAAAGACAATGGCACATGCTATGGCAGATTTGCATTGAAGCTATTTTCAGTTTGCTCATCTTATATTGTCCTAGGAACATAAAAAATATTCAGAAAGATGAAAACCTAGCTAGACATTTTTATGTGATTACCTCTTACTCTAAGTTAAGAGTACAGGCCTTTAGGACCTAAGAAAGTAACTCTTCATTGTGCAGGAAAACAGTAGGGGCAACTTAGAAGGTACAGTTCACAGGTGAAGGACTTAAATACAGACATAGTATATAAGGACAGTCAATGGTCAAAGGCAGATACTCTGGGCGTGGGGGAAGAGGAAACACAGAGGAACTTGGGACTGTTGGAATTTTTTTCCAAGGTAGGGCAGTTCTTCCTTCAGTTAGAAGTTTGTCTGGATTGACTTGGGTGTTTGCTCTATGAAAACAAAGAAACTGCTAATCAAACTGATTGGAGAATGCCTGGTTTAATGGACAGCAAGTCGCCCTATAGGCACACAACTGTGACCCACCTCCAGTGACTTTTTGTGTATTATGAAATGATCACCACAACGGGCAAAGTCTTACAATGCTAAGGATATGTTAAAAGCCACTTAGAGTGCACTTAAGCAGAAGACACCAGTTCAGATAGTTTCTCCTCTATATAAACCTCCAAGTACCACAGTGAATTTAGTGGAGGTAAGCTCAGTGTGCAGCAACAAGAGCTTTATTTCTGTAGAGAAATAACAGAGAGATGAATAAAGCCACAGTTAGTATTTTGAAACAGACTCAGCTCCATCTTATGGATCTGATTTTGGATTCAGAAGGAGTATGCCTGGACAGAAGATTTGGATGTCACAGTTTTGAGTAACAGTCAGACACATGCTTGTTATTGAAGTGTACCTGAAGTAGTCACAGGAGGCAGCCAGAAGGATGCGATGAGCCTCGATGGGTTTGTCTTCCACTACCAGAACTACATCGAAGAGGATGCTGCTGTCCCGGAGAGACACCAGGCCGCTGAGCAGGGCCTGGGAGTGCTCTGCACTGCGGTAAGTGTTGCTGGTGCGCTGCTGGAGGGAGGGCTCCAGTTGAGCTTTGTGTGGCTGAGTCAGCTCCTGATCCTCCGCCATCCCAGGCAGAAATGCTCAGCCACCAGCTGTAGCAGAATGAAATCTGTGAGACAACAGAATCAGCAAAGGTTTGTGCCTCTTGCTTTACAAATAGTCCTCTGACCCCTGCCTGTCACAGAAAATAAAGCAACTCTTCAGTCAATGCAGAGACAGTTCCGTCCTGAACAAATTATTCCAAGTTATGATACTGAAAACAGACAGATGGACATCAGCACACCAAAGTGGCAGAATAAGGTTTTCCAAAACCAACTATTCTGACTCCAGGGTTTTCAGATCAATATCAGAGTATGGGTCACATAGGTATTTTTTTTTCTTAGCAAGAGTTTCACTTCCCAACCCATTACCAAAACCCCTTGTTTCTTTTGCATTTCTGCATCGCCGTCAACAAAAAACAGACCAAATTGTTGCCAAATTCCAAATTGCCTAATATTCTCAGGTAACTTTTCTGCAGTATAAACTGCACCTTCCATCTTTCTCTTAATATTTTACCACGGAATCAGAAAGCTCTCATCTCTCCCTGTTTTTACTTTTTCCATTTTCTGTAGCTGAGTACATTTCCAACTGTAATTGTGCAAAATACTGTATGAAACTGCAGGCTTCAAAGTTAGTTTCTTTATTGTGGCAACTTCAAGCTAGCATGCAGAACTACTTTCCACTTCTCTGTGATTCCCTGCAGAGAGAAGGTATTTCCTCCAGAATGGGCACTGCCATCCTGTACCTTTTTCTAGGACTGCCACTGGGAAGGTCCTCTATGGTACATTGGGAAACACCTGTAAAAAGCTATCTGGAAGTGATTGTGTTTCATGTCTATGGTTAAGCAATCAAAATCTCATGAGTCCTCTTCTACCATCCTGTAATTTACCCTTTCCATTGTCTTTGAAGAATGTCAGAAGCTGTAGCAGTCAGAGCTTATAGATTCTATCCAGTTGTCAGAGTGCATTAAAAAACACCCCCCATTAGCAAAAGGAAGTAAGTGAGCTGATATGGCTGCTAACACATTCATAAGATCCTCTCTTCAGCGGCCTGGGAAATAGCTTACTGGCACAAGGGATAGTCACAAGGTGTTAGCAGCAGTAAGGGAAACAAAAGCAGAGCAAACCCAGCAAACCCAAACAAACAGTGAGGAAATGGAACCATTGTTTAATTGTGCCAGCCACAGACAGCGAGTGCAGCACTGGAAATCTCTCGAAGTACTGCAGGTATTCTGTGTATGGGCAGCGAGGAAGGAGCTACTCAGATGACCCCAAGAAATATGAAAATGTTTATTGTTCTGCCTGAGGAAGTTAGCCTACACTGTCCAAAACAAAAGGAAGGTGGTGTTGCATGGTGAATGGGATGGAAAAAGCCCTGAGAAAGTGTATTAATGTTTGTCTCTCTTTGCCAGCAAAACCAAGACAGCAGCTCAGAAGAGGAGCTCTGACAAGACAGCCTTCTGGGGAGCACTCATATTGACTACACAGGGAAAACTATCCATCATCAGCTGAAGAGATGAGTAATGGGTTATTTTTCATGACAGGTTGATGCTTTTCCTAGACATCAAATGAAAGCAGACAAAACATTACTGTATCATTGCATTTGCTCCTGGGGAATACTAAGAGTGATGGATTGAGGCAAGGGAAGTAATATAGTAAGAAAGGCAAGTGAAACAGTGAGTGTTACATGACGTTGATCAGAAATTTCCCATTTCACTAAAAGGAAATAAATGCAGCAAAACCAAAGTAGGGTGACATATGGTCCAAATGAGGAGCTGATTAACTCTGTTTATGCGGTGTAATGTGGTCAAAGCTCCAAAACAGGTTACATCTTTTCCTCAGAGAGCTGTATCAAAAGAAGTCTCTATGGAAGTAAAATCACTGTATCAAAAAGCAGAAGTAAAAGCAACAAAGTAACTATCCAAAGACATTTCATGAGTGGGGGAAACAGCATGACCTTTGATACAATCTTATAGTGTATCACATAGTGCAGTCATTGGTGGAAGAGAGGCCAAGGCAAGGTAAGTGAGAGATAATAAAACTATACAGGCCACTGAAGGCGTGTAACAAGTGTTAGCAAAGAAATGTATTGTAGGAGAAGCAGGTTACAGAGAGAGAGATACATGCAGGGTAGAGTGGAAAACCCATATAATCACGCAATCCTTTATTTATTTAATTTTAATTAATGTGACTGTAGATAGTTACTGTTCAGAATACATTCTCTATCTGAATAATCTTTAAAAGTAACAGAAAGTGGATGAAACTTTCAGCAAGTAAAGCCCCAGAAGGGATCTGATCTTACAAAAATGGTAACTGGAACCAGGAAGATTAAATGGTATTATGAAAGAGAGTAAATAAAAATAAATTAAAAGGATAAATCATTCAGTGATTCTGTAGCCAGTATGAGCATTAGTATCTGAATAGCTCTCAGTGACAAGTAGGGGCTGTCTTGGAGATCTGCAGGGAGTTTATCTCACAGTTAGTTTGAGTAGATACAGACTTGAATTATGCCACGATTATTATCAAGAGTTTAACAAACCAGCTCTTCTGTGACCACCCAATGCGGTCAAAAAGAGATGCTGGGAGTGCAGCTGAACCATCCTCCACAGCTGATTTTTGGCTAGTTAACAGCTGAACCTATAGATACTTTGCTAGGCTCTACTTTCTGAATTCCAGCACTCCTGACCTCTTGTTCTTGACTTCTGCCCCTGGGTTGTACCTCAGCTGTCACTGGTGAGCTGGACTGTCCCTCAGGGTGGTCACTCATGCATGTACATCATTCTAATGAATGGCTCCCAGCCTATAAAATTAAAGGTGAACGTTTGTGGTATTAATCTATAAAGTCTGACTGACATACATGGTTAAGTCTTCCTTGAGCCAAAAGCCAAGGAAAGCCTCTTAACTCTTGCCTAGGTAGTTTTAGGAGCTGGTAGAAAAGAGGTGTAAGACCAAGAAGGGTAGAGGACCACCGAGTGGCTGTGGGGGATGTGGCCAGCAAGATTCCCTCAGCTGAGTGCGCTCAGCTCTGTAACAGCTGCACCAGGAGCAGCTGGAGTCGGGTGGGCAGCAAGGTACAAAGAGGGGCTGCTGAGGCAGGGTTAGTGGGGTTATGTTATGGGCTTCTTTGAAAGAAAAGTGGGATGGATTTGGCATTTGAGTTTTCTGGGTTAGATGCAGTGTGTTTGGTGAGCTGATTGATCATTTTGTGTATTTCTTTGGGTATTGTTCTAAATGCTGATTAGAAAATTGCTGAGGAGGGATATTGCTGTTAGCACAGCACCCTGCTTCTCAAACTGTGTGGTCTAACTGCCCAGTGTGCTTTGTGCCTTTGTTGCTGTCTAAAAATCTTATTTGCTAATTCTTTACTGAAAAAACCCAACCCAAACAACCCAAAGCTGCCTAAATGTAGTGTATGCAGGACAGTTCTGGATAGAGAGACAGAACAGGTTTGTTCCCTCTATCCTGAGCTTCCCTACTGTCAGCTTCTTGCTTGTAGGATGTTCCTGAGGCCTCTCTGCTTTCTTACTTCTGTTTTTGTGAAAACAGCTCCATGACTGAGACAAGTTCTTAGAAATTTGAGTAATATGTTTTCTTTCCCTTTTCTTCTTGAGCAAGTTTCTCAGTACTGGTTAGCTGTTAGCAGTGGGCTTCGGTGGCTGAGTACTGCAGAACTAACCCTGCAGGTGGAAAACACAAGGTGGAAAAGATGAGGAATTCCTTGAGTTCACTGGGCTTCTTTAACAGTAGCAACAATAAAAAGTATTGTGTCATGTGCTGTGTGATTGTCTTGTATTCAAATTCCACTTCTATAACATACTTCTGCAGATTACTGGCATGAAGAAAAGCAGAAGTCTTAGGCTTCTGATTATTCAACTGAAAGAACTCGTTAACTACCCTTGAAAAGAGTCGAGGTAATTATTTTAAAACAAAATCCCCTCTCTGATCAACAACAGAGTACTGGCTTTCACAATAAAGGTATGTGGCTTATGACTGAGGAAGTCGGCACTGAGACAGGAGGAATTTACGGAATGGACTGTAGTTTGATCAATGGCAAAGTGGTGAGAAACTGGTATGCTGGTTTGCTCTTGTGCTCACTGAAAATCCTTATCCTTTTAAGAACACAAGGTCTAGGAATGGAGTAGCTCAACTACAAGCAGGGGGGAAGGAAGAAGTTAAAGGCACAGCAAAATAGATGTGGTAGATGAGAATGCAGTGTCTGTCGTAACTACATTTTTCAACACGGATCAATTGGCACACCATGGCGTTCCTGTGCTGCCATTACAGCTAACTCGGCCTCTGTTTTCTGGTGAGGGATGCTGTGCTTTAACATGGTGTAGATAATTTACAGTGCTGAAGTCTGTTGTTGGTGTTGTGTGGTATGATACGCACCGAGCCAAGTAGTCACCCTTTGTATGACCAGCATCCAGGTCAGAGAGATGCTCCTAATGTGTGGTGCATGTGTGGGTTTGGGGGTGTTTTTTGTAAAGTTGTGCTGACAGCCTTGATTCTCTACTGTAGAGAAATGGCTGGATGCAGGAAGGATTAACCAAGTTAGTTTCTATGGAAACTCAGACATTTTTGTATTCAAGAGCTCGTGGCTGTCAGTTACATCACTACAAAGAGGTGTTTTACGCAGATAGTGATATTTTCTTGTGCATCAGCTGTGCCCAAAATAACCTAGAGCTTGCTGGTGTCGGGTATCCAAATCTGTTTAGCTTGCTGCCATATGGACAGGTGGCTCGAGCTTGGTAGGGGTCCCATGCTTTCTTAGAAGTGTGGAATAATTTAGACTGGAAAGAAACTTGGGAGGTCTCTAGTCCAATCTGTGCTCAAAGCAGGGAAACCTTCAAAATCAGGTCAGGATGTGGAGAGCCTGGTCTAGGCAAGTGCAAAATCTCTATCCTTGTCAATAGTCAGAAAAATGATTGTTTAATCACCAGATTTGTCATCTTCTTTAGCTGTCTGAATTTTTTTCCTGCAATTTGTGACACTTGCCTCTCATCCCTGGCACTGTGTACCACAAAGGAGAGTTTGGCTCTACATTGTCCTGTACCCATCAGATAGCTTAAAAAATGTCAACTGGCTCTGCCCTTATTCTTTTTTTCCCTGCACTGAACAAATCCAGTGTTCTTGCCTTGCATGTGCTTGTATCTTCTCGTAAGTGCTCCTGCCCTGTATGGTTCCTCCACTGAATTCTCAGAGAGCTCAAAACAGGGCACAGTATTCCAGGTTTTTGGGATTATGAGTCCTGAATAGAATGGGAAATAATAATTTCACATGACCTACTGGCTGTGCTCTTGCTAACATAGCCCAGTATGAAGCTGGACCCTACTGGAGGAATCATATTCAACTTGTTCATCAGGACCCCCAGGGTCTCTTCTTCCAAAGCTGCCTTGCAGCCAGGCTTGTTTCCAACCTGCTGCTGGTATATGGAGTTACTCTTACCCAGCATGACTTTGCTTTTGCTGTTGAAAATGATACAGTTCCTCTTGGTCCACTCTTACAGCTTGCTGTCCTTTCTTGCAGGCCATAATCATCATAGCTTTTCCCTGACACAGAACAACCAGTGTGGTGTGCTGGTTGCGATCCAAACACATTAGGCCCTTAAAAGTCTTAGTGCATTGGAGGAATTTTAAAATCTGTGCACTGAGGCTTCCCACACCTTCATCTTTCCCTAAGGAGTAACAAGTATTAGGATTTACACCAGGCTTCGGCTGCAAGCCTGACAAGGCAAGATCCAGGACTGGAGCAAAATGCCAGTTATGCTGAGTCTCGGGGGCTGCAGATGCCTGCAGGCAGAACCTGGCTATGTACCAGAATTTTAACAGGGCAGAGGGCACACAAACAAACAGATCAACTAAGTCACGGAGTATGCAGAAAGGGGAGGCAGCTGGGTGCCTGCCAAAATAGTTGGGAAAACAAATGTGATGCCACAAACAATGTAAAATGAAAAGCAAAACTATTGTTCATTCTAACTGGAGTGCAAATACTGGAATAATTCACCAACTATGTGATAATTTGTAATGGACACTTGCTACATAGAAGACAATTGAGTTCATGTTATGTGTAGACAAGACCTAAGCCAGTTTCATGCTTTATCAAGGAAAAGGGAAGAGGGGTGAAGGGAAAGCAGAAGCTTTTATCAGTAATTCTTCTTTCAGAATCCCTCTAAGCATTCACAACTGTGCAAAAATAAATATTCTAAAATACTCCATTTTAGGGACCTTCTACAAATACAAGAAACAACCCAAACAACTCCTTTTGACTTGTAGGTCCCCACAAAAAGAAAGAAAGGAGGATATCTAGTATTACATAACATCTCAGCATTATTTTTGAACACTCAAACGATGACGTGCTTTGGCCTGGTCTGTACACACAGTCTTCCCTTACGTCACTAATGGAAATATGCAGAAACACATTCTGAATTGACTTTCTGAGCCATTTTCAGTTTCTAGCATTAGTAGTATACTTGAAGTGTGGGAGGAAACCAAAAGGCATGGCTTGGGAAACAGCTTTTGCAAACTATGCTGTCTCACAAATGTTGGCATTCATTCCTTTCAGCAAACATCTGGGGGTTTTTGCTTCTTTTTTCCCCCCAAGCCTATTACAAGTTATTTCTAAGACATTTCCAGGATAAAACACCTCCTTTAAAATGTATATGACAAAACCACCATGAAATGTATCAATATTTTTAAAAATGGATATTTAAAAATATTTTCCTCCTGTGAATAGCAGTATAACCTAAAGAGTATGAGCTTTCTAATTTGAGTGTTTTACCTGATCCGTAACAGTTTTGCAACTTACCCGCATTCATAGAATTGTAACGTTTTCCGTTGTGCAATTTTTGTGTAATTTATAAATTAGCCAATATGCTCAAAGAATTTTGAGAAACTCAGGTAGCTGGCAAGACTTGAACCTGATTTGTTGAATTGCTTAAACCACATCATGACTTTTTAAGTATTCTAAAAACCAAGGAGGAAAAAAATTAGAAAGTAATTATTTCTATGCCAAATACAACACTTAAATGACCTGGAAGAGAGCAAGGGCATCTTCCAGCATGTTCCAGCTCCAGTTTCTTATGAACGTGAATTTTTTCATATTATTCACCACATTCATTTTGTTCTGGCAGTCATCTGTGGGGTTCTAATTCATAACTTAGACATTTCCCATTAGGAACATAGAATGAGCAGTTTTCTCTGCAAGGGAAGGTGACCTGGAATTGCACACCACTAAAAGAGTCAGCCTGGCTCTAGACCAACACTGGGACGAAGAGGTGAAAGCCAGGTCAAGCACAGTTATGGTTTTACTTTCTATTGCCGGGCTGACAGTGCCTTTGCAGGTCCTGAGCCCCACTCTGCTCCCACCGGCTCCCCCCCTCCCGTGCAGGCAGCCCCGGTAGCCCCGCACAGCTACGCGGGGCCGGCCTCGACCTGCCGGGCGTCCTCAGCGGCTTCGGGCAGGCGCCAGGGCTGGGGCTGCCCGGCCCGGGCGGGACGCGTGGCTGGCAGACGCTGCCCCGGCACTTGCCACCGCCCCCGGCACCTGCCCTAGCCGCGGCACCTCCCTCCCGTTATCCCCCGGTGTTCCCCGGGTATCCCTGCGGCGAGCAGGGGCAGCAGGACACGGCCTCGGCCCGAGGGGTCGGGCCGGGACGCGCTNCGCGGCCCCGGGGCGCCCCCGGCCCCCCCGGGGACTCATAGCGCTGGTGCCGGCAGGGGAGCACCGGGCGGCCCGGCCGGGGCCCGCACTCTCTCGCCCCCCGCTGCAGCACCTACCGAGAGCGGCGGCGGCGCCTCCGCCTTCATGTGCG
>VWZW01003595.1:139529-155777 GCA_013397115.1 Edolisoma coerulescens | reverse complement strand
CTTCCCAAACCTTCCCTTCCCACTTTTTTGGACTTGGAATTAGAGAGCTCAGCACAAAAGCAATTCCCTGCTGCCAGGAAAAACATGGATCATGGTTTGTCTTCCCAGCTGATCCCACAAAATTCCAACCGACAGCTTCTTCCCACAACCCAAACTGGCATTTTTTTAATCCAAACAGGTTTTCCTGGAGAAAAACCGGGAATTTTTAGCTACAGCTCCTCTGGAGATTCCCAGAGTGGGAAAAATCCCCAAATATTTAAATATCATTTCAACATTAAGAGTCATTCCAGGATAATTAAGGAATTGGTGGGAATGTTCTTTATTAGGATGTGCAGCAAGTGCAGTCGGGAATCCTGTCCCAGGGAAGAACTTCTTGGAACATTCATGGAATATTTGCAAAAATAAAGTCAAAACCTTTTCCCGGTGGCTTTGTTTATTTTTTTCCCAAAAATATCTTGGAATATCCCTGTTTCTGAGAGTTTCATGGATAGGAAGGCTCCCTCCCATCTCTTTTAGGGAGATCTCCATGTCCCGAGTTTATGTGGGAATAATTCTGGGAATTTTTGGGTTTTGCTTTGATTTTTATGAAATATTCCAAACTCCTTCAATTTTCTTGGATGTTCCCATTGAAAATCCAAGTCCTGGCTCCGAACTTTAAAAGGATTTTCCTTGCCAATGCCCCTCGGCTGGACACATCCAGAACCCCCCGTTTTCCATAAGAATCCAATCCCAACGACCTCCTGGGAATATTCCAAAGGGAATATCCCGTAGGATTAATTCAAACTGATAAAAAAAAAAAAATCGGGAACGGGTGAAAAAGAAGGAATTGGGTTAAAAATGTTGTGAAAAAAAGAAGGAAAAGGGCGTGGAATGTGTGACGTCAGCGGCGGCAAATCCCGGGATTGGGATGCGGGACAATGGAGCCGGAGGGGGGGACACCTGCGCGGGAAAAGAATTGGAGGAACTCGGCTCCCTCTGGAGACATCCCAAGGACACGGAGAGGGGGCTGGGAAGCTCTGGAAAAGAGCCGGGAATGGGGCAGCTCCTGTCGGGTGAAATTTTGGGAATCTGGGTGATGGAGGGGAGCAGGAATTCGCAGGGGTTTAATGGGAACAGAATTCCAAGCACCGGGAAAAGGAATTCCTTTGTTTAGGTTTCCATATCTCCACTCCTGTGCTCCAGGGAGATCCCACCTGGAATTCTGCATCCAGCTCAGGAAGGACGTGGAGCTGTTGGAGCAAATCCAGAGGAGGCACCGGGATAATTGGAGGGACGGAGCAGCTCCGCTGGCAGGAAAAACTCCGAGAATTGGGATTGCTCAGCCTGGAATGACCTGGTTGTGGCATTTCAGGAGCTGAAGGAGCCAAGGAAAATAGGGAGAGATTATTCCCAACGGATGGAGTGGCAGGAGAAGGGGAATGGCTCCCCACTGCCAGGGAGTGGGTTTGTATGGAATGTTGGGAATAAATCCTTCCCTGGGAGGCCCTGGCACACATTCCCAGAGAATCTCCGGCTGTTCCATCCCTGGAAGTGTCCAAGGGCAGCTTGGAGCACCCTGGGATAGGGGGAAGTGTTCCTGCCCATGGAATAGGATGAGGAATTAAGATCCCTCCCATGAAACCATTCCATGTATTTTTCATGGAGCGGCTGAACGGTGGGACCTGGGTGGAAAAGAGGAGAGGAAGGAGCAGCTCCCATCCCAAATATCCCGTTCCTTCCAGGCATCTCCCTCCTTTCCATGGAATGAGGGACTTTATTCCTTGGAGTCCACATTCCAGGCCAGCATTTTCCATCCTTCCCTGCCTTCATCCGCTTTTCTTGTCCACGTTTTTCCAATGTTGGAGCAACTTCCAATTAAAGCTGGGGATGCTCAAAATAACCTGGAGCAGATCCAGGAATTCCATATCCCTCTGGGTAAAATCCAAGCTAAAATTCCAGGAGCTCCATGGGGTCTCTGCCAGGTGGGAGGGAGCTGCTCCGGGGCTTTGGATTTGGATTCCGCCGGATGTCAAGTCAGGACACGATCCCTGAGTTTTGGCCCGTTTTTCCAGGCAGGAATTCCATCTCCATCTCCATTTCCATTTCCAGTTCCAGTTCCATTTCCATCTCTGTTTCCGTTTGGAAGTGCTCCCTGGGATTCCAGGGGGGAGAAATCCCACTGGACCCCAGCAGATCCGTGCTTGGACATTCCTTTGGGAGGCAAGTGGGGCACTCTTCCCGAACTCCCTCCTCCTGGAAGCAGAAGGGCTGGAGCACAGCTGGAATATTAGGCTGGATAGCAACTGGAAAATCATGGCTCCGGAAGCCTTCCATCCGAGAAGGAAAAGCTCCTCAGATCCCGGTGGGAACAGGACAATCATCCTGGGGAAATCCTCATCCAAAGGGATTTTTTCCCTCTTTCTTTGTTGTCCGAGGGATTTTTTATTATTCTGGAATTTTTCCACACACTCAGAGCCTTGGAATTGCTGCCTGGATTGTCCTGGCTGGGAATGTGGGGCAGGAACAACATCCCCTGCAGATGGAGAAAACTGGGAATTCAGAGGCTTCCCCAGGGATGGATCCTTCCTCCTCCTGGGATATTCTCCAAAGAATATTTCCGGGGGAGCTCTGAAATAGCAGAGGGAGGAGAAGGAGAGGATGGGATTAAATCCCAACCCACATTCCCTGCTTTTCACTTCAACGGGAGATCCCGGGATATTGGTGTTGAAATGGCACCAGGACACCTGGAGAGCGTGCACAAATAAATTCCGGGATTTCTCCAAACAATCCGACCCATCCAGAGGGGCTGTGCTGGGATTTGGAGCTCAGAGCAGCCGGAGAGGAGGAAATGCTGCAGCTCTGCAAAATTCCCTCTTATTCCCAAATTTCCTGGGGTATCCAGGATGAGCCGGTAGGGAATTTGGCAGCTCCTTCCGTTCCTGAGGGAATTCCAACCCACACTCCCAAGCAGGGAATGCCTAAGGAGAGGAAAACTGGGAAAATTTCCACTCCAAAATACAAAGGCGATGGAGGATTCCCAAAGGACAGGGAATTCTGGAGTGGTTTTTCCCGGGATTTGGGCATCTGTTCCCTGTGGGAAGCCAGAGGCAAAAGGGAGGGAACATTTTTAGGATATTTGGGAGCCTTTTTTTGGCATAAATTGGGATTTTTTCCAAGGGCATTCCCACTTTTAGCTCATCCCTCATTGGTTTTCCAGGTCAAATATTGAAGGAATAAATAATAATAGTCAATAATTAATAATAACCAATAATTAATAATTAACAATCAATAATAATAAATGGGAGCATATCCATAGGCAGGTGCTGCCTGAATAAACATGGAATTACCACAGGAAGGAAGCATTCCAGGGGATCCAGGAGGAGTTGCTTCCCTGTTTTTTTTCCCTCTGCTCCACATGGGATTTTCCATGGAAAACAGCTTTTCCCTGCCCACAGGAGCTGCGGGGAACAGAATTCCCTATTCCCACCTAAAACCAGGATCAGGGTGTCCAAGGCGATCCTTGTATTCCCATGTGGCGCCAGAGGGAGAATCCCAAAGGAAGCGCTTCCAGACCCAGCCTCGTGATGCCCGGAATGGGGATGGGCGGGTCTGGAAAAGGCTCCGGGATCCAGGATGGAGGAATCAGGGAATCCCATTTTTCTTCAGGATGTTTGGGACATCGCACACACGGATCAAGGAAGGCGCATCCATAGACCCATGGTTTTTTTCCGGGAGCAGAGGCAGGGAATTGCTGGGCTCTGGTATCAAATATGGATTTTCTCCCTTTGGATCTGCTCATCCCACAGAATTGCCTGCCTGTTTTGCCTCCCCCTCCTCTTGCAATTCCTCCGTTTGTGGCACGATCCAAGCTTCCAACCCTTCCCAAATTCCCGCAGGCAGCAAATCCAAGGATGGGGTTAAAGCGGGATCTGGCTCCGGCTGCTCCAGCCTCACCTCGCTGCCATTCCCAGATGTTATTCCCAGCCGGAGGGGCCGGGAGGGCCGGGCATGACTCAGCCCCGGCACCGTCCCAGCGCTTCCAACACCTCCTAGCTGGATTCCTCCCAGTTTTCCCATTTTCCAGCTTTTTCCAGCCCAGCCGCGCCCAGGCGCTTTTCCCGCGGTGTGCAGAATCCCGGGAAGGAGGCGGCGCTGGAATGGGGAGGGAAAGGCAGCGCTGGAAACATTCCAGAGGCTCGGGAAGCGCCGGGCGGTGCCCGGGCAGGGCGGCAACCACTGGAAGGAAAAGCAGGGTGGGAATTTCCAAAGGGATCGGGGCTCCACCAGACCCTTCCCAGCTTTCTCGGGATCGTTGAGGGATGGGCTAGGAGAGAGGGAGAAAAGGGAACAGATCCCAAAAAAACACCGGGATGTGGCTCCACAAAGGGGGAAATCTAACCCTGATAAGGAATTCCTTGTTTTCCACAGGGGTGGGAATGGGGTGGGCTTGAAGGTCATTCCCAAGGCAATCCAGCCTTGGATTACTGCTCTGATCCCAATCTTCCCAGAATCTTCTCCCCGCAGAGGATCCCATTTGGAATGTGGGATCCCTCCACGGGATCATGTGGGGGAACAAACTCCATAAAATAAAAGGGATTTATAAATCTTAGCATCCCCTGGGAATTCCAGAGCCCCCCACATAGGGATGAGGCCGCTCCAGCCCCGCTCCCCATCATAGGAGAGATCCCAAAATTCAGACAGGAGAGGAGCAGAAAGTTCAAAAATTCCTCAAAAAAAAAATCTGGCAGGAGAAGGGCTGGAAGCACAGGGAATATGGAGCTCATTCCCAGCGGGAGCTGATCCCAGCCAAGGCTGGATCGCTCCCACCAGGAGTGGCACCATTCCTGCTTCCCAGCCAGCGCTCTTTCCCCAGCTTTTCCATTCTATCCCACAAATCTTCCTCTTCGGAGAGGAGGAGGAGGAAGGATGAATTCCGGGAAGGCCTCGGATTCGCCCCAGGAATGGGGCAGCACCAACGATTCCAGGGACATTTTTGGGGCATTCCCGGGATTTCAGGTTTTCCTGGAATGGGATGGCCTTTGCTCAGTGCTGGTGATTTCTGTGGGAATCAATCTCTGCTCCAGGCCCTGGGACATTTGGAGTTCCCAAGCTGGGAAGTTGGAAAGTGGCTGGGATTCAATCCCAAATGTGCTCCCGATCCCTCTGGAGTTGGGATGGAGCTCAGTGGGACAGGGAATTGTCCCTAAATCTTCCCAGAATCTCAGGATGGATTCCAACTAGGGAAATGTCCCCAAAGCCTCCCAGAATCCCAGACTGGATTCCAGCCAGGGAAATGTCCCAAGATCATCCCAGAATCCCAGAATTCCAGAATAAATTCTGGCCAGGGAAAAGACCCCAAACCTTCCCAGAATCCCAGAATGGATTCCAGCCAGGGAATTGTCCCTAAATCCTCCCAGAATTCCAGACTGGATTCTTGTCAGGGAAAAGACCCCAAATCTTCCCAGAATCCCAGAATTCCAGAATGGATTCTAGCCAGGGAATTGTCCCCAAATCTTCCCAGAATCCCAGGCTGGATCCTGGCCTGGGCCAGGACCTGCAGCTCCCTTTGGATTCGCTCCGTAGGAACCGAGGCTGGATGATCAGAATTCAGGGATCACATCGCTGCTCCAAGCCTGGCTTTAGAGCCCATCCCAAGGTTTTCCTGGAGCTGCTTCGGGAAGCCAGGGCATCACTCCGTGGCCGAGGTGGAGTGGGACACGGATCCCGGCGAGATTTGTCCGGAAAGCTCGGTGCTCCCAGCACAATGCCCAACTTCCTGCTGGGAGGGAGCCGGCAGGGCAGGAAAACATCGGCGCTTTTCCAGAGGCTCCGAGCTCTTCCCAAGGCTCCGAGTTCTGCTTCCCTGCCCCTGGCCACCGCAAATCCCAGGATTTTTGCTGGGATTGCACTGCCATCAATCCCCACCTTGGATCCAGCCCTTGGAAGTGCCAGAGCTTCTCCCGACCTTCGGGACGAGTGCTCCACAAATAAAACGTGGGACTGTCGGGAATGGGGGCAGGAAAGATAAGAGCCAGGCAGAGTTTTCCGGAGGGAGAACACGTCCCGAGGCTCTTCCCGCCTTATCGCGGCTCCGCAGGAGGCAGGCGCTGCTGCCAAGGGATGTGCTGGAGCTGGGATCGCCTCTGCTGGAATCTCCCTGCCTCAGCCAGGAAAAAAGGGAATGCCAAGGGAATTTGTAGGGAACCACAGCTGGGGGGAATCTTCCTGTGATTCCACACCCTGCTCCAAGGGTTTGTTTCACCTCAAAAACAGGGAAGAAACGCTTCCTGAGGGATTTAAAATGGATTTTCCCTCTTTTCCAGCATTTTTTATAGGTGTTTCTGTAGGATCCTCCTCCATGCCATGGCTGGGGGCATCCAAGGTGGGATTTGCCTGTGGAAAGAAAATGGATGGAGCACAGAGAATTCTGGGGCTTTGATGGGAAAATGGGAACAGCCACAAAAACCATGGATTGGGATCCGTTCTCCATCCCGAGATGGGATTTCACCGGGTAATTAGGGCCAAATTCCCAGGTTGGAAAGGAATCAGGGATCCTGTTCCAGGTACTCCCTCCCCTGCTGTAATTCCAAGGGGTTTAGCTTTCCCAGGAGCCGGCCCAGCTCTCCGGGTTATCTGTGGCTGCTTCCGGAGCATCCCTATGGAACTGGGCGAAGGCCAGCGTGGAAATGGGAAGAGCCCTGCGGAAAAGCACCTGGATCCTGCCATTGTTATCCCGAGGCGAGCGGCGGGAGAAGGCTGGGGAGGAACCAGGGATGCTCCGAGCGGGGCCGCTGTCTCCAAATGGAGAAAATCCTTGGATTCTTGGACACCTGCAGGGCCTAAACCCAGCTGGAGGCGGCTTTCTGCTGACCTCACCAGGCAAACATTCCCTCCTCCCTGGTTTTGTAGGGAATGAGGCACTGGAGACACAGGACTGAAGGAAAAATCCTTGAAAAAAAAACAGGAGCCTGTTCCTAAAGGGTGAGCCCGTTCCCAAATCCTCCTGGGATGTTCCCAGCTGGAATCCAAGCTGGATGCCTTCGGCTCCGTGAGCTCTGGGCTTCCAATTCCTCCTTTTCCCAAGGAATGTGCTGCGCCAAGGCTGAGCTTCCCATGAATTCCTCCCACTGGAGCTGCTTCATTTCCCTGGAAAACACCCCCGGTTTGGTGTGGTTTTCCCAAAATTCTCTGGAAAAACCTTATCAGGGATACCCCGACTGGGCAGCTGGAACAAGACAGAGCCGAGATTATCCCTAGGGAAGTGGGAAGCGTGAGCTGGAAGTGGAGCAACTGGGAAAATAATGGGAACATCATTCCTGTCCCGCAAAGAAACAGTGGGAAAAGATCTGGGATGGATTTGAACCTGAAGAAATGGGATCAGTTGATTTACTGCCGGCATTCCGGCTGCATCCATGGAGCCTCTTCCCACTGCATGATCCTGGATGTGGGAATTCCCAGCAGGATTCTTCCCTTTTAACGGCACCTCGGCAGGATTGGAACCGGGACCTTCACCAGGATTTTTAGTGGGAAGAGACAGAGAAGCAGCATCAGGAATGTGCGGTGCTGGCACCGCCTTTCCCTGGAGCCTTTCCCTGCCCGATTTCCCAATCTTTGTTTCCAAACCCAAAGCATTCCAGACTGATCTCCTCTGGAATTCGGGCCATAAATTTCCCTGGCAGTTCTGGCTCCGAGCAGGAATGCCAGAGCTGGAGCTCCCACCTGGATTTCAGGACATTCCCTAAAGGTGGAGAATCCGCCCTATCCTGGGGTGTTCCATGCAGGATCAAACAGCCACGGCTCCCAGGGATAAGGGATGAGAGTTTTGTTTTGGTGGGATCCATTTTTCCCCCTGGAATCACTCTCCTGGAATTCCAGCTCTTTCCTGGGGATAGCACTGCTTGCTCTTCCCACTTCTGTGGGATTTTCGGGATTGTCTTTCCCGCTTCATTCCCTCCTCCTCTGGAGGGTGCCAAACTGGGGAGCCCAAACCCCCTGTGAGAACAGCCTGGAATGTCCCTGGAACCGCTGGAAAGATCCCAAGCTGTGATCCTGGCTCCGTTGCCACGGCAAGGAACTCCTGGATTCCATCAGCACAGCGGGATAGGGTCATTCCCGGTTTTCCTGCCTGCTCCAGCCGGGATCCCAGCCAGGACAGGGATCCTTGCCGTGAGCTCCACATTCCCATCCTGCTTTTCCATAGGGAGAGCGTGCCAGCCTCTCTGCTGGGCACGGCAGGGCCTGGCACTCCTTCCCTGCCTGGAATGCACGGGGATGGCTGGAGCAATTTCTTGGGAAAGGGGGATCGGAGGGAGCACCCTCCTTCCGTCCCAGCGAACTCTGGCTCCTACCGAGAATTCACTGGGAACAGCTGGAAAGGATTGGAAAGAGCCCAGGGAACACGGATCCCCGGGAGGGATCTGCCTGCTCTGTCACAGCCCGCCACCATTCCCGCCCGGATGCTGCTTCGGGATCGCTCGGGGCTGAAGGGATGGATCCGTGAGCGTTCTGGGTGGGAACCCCTGGGATGGGATCTGCGCTGGGAGGTGGCAGCGCAGGAATTCCCAAGTGCTGATATCCAGCTGGGATGGGCTCTGGTTTTCCAAAGGCTGGCTAAGGAGGGGATATCAAGGAATCCTTCTTGAAGGAATTCCATTCCTCGGAATGGGCAAGGAAGGAAGGAGCAAGGCGTGGAGATCCTCTTGGAATTCTCTTCCCACAAAAGTGGCTTTTGGAGCTTCAGTGGGAATGTTGGGAAGAAGGGAGTGGTGCCGAGGCATCTTCCTCTGCTCCGTTCCCAACCGCAGCTCCTGCACCTTGTCCTCGGAATTCTGGAATTCCGACCTTCTGCTTCCTTCCCACGTGCTCCCATTTTCCAGAGGGACAAAATTCCCAACCAATCCTCGCAGCTCAGCCTGCGCTGACCTTGTCCCAGCTCCGGGAGAAGGCAGGAAGGCTCAGATCCTGGCATTCCAGTTGGGAATTCTGGGCCTAGAAATGGCACCCTGCTCCAATCCCAGCTCCAGGTTCAGGCCCTGAATTCCCAACTTCCCGCTCTGCCGAGGAAAGTGTTTGTGGAGTCACACAATTTTTCCACAGCCTGTTCCCTCAGGAAGCTGGGAATGTGCATCCACAGCATCTCTTGGATGAGCTCGGATCCTTGGACCCGGATCCATGGACACAGAAATGACATTTAAGGAATTTGGGATCTTTTTTCCAGTCCTTTTGGCTTCCTTCCCTTGTCTCTCCCATGTTTTTCTCCGACGCTTTCAGGATCCAGCCGGTTTTCCTGGTTTTATTTTTTTTAAGGATGGGCTTCCATGTCTTCATACGCCTGGGATTACAGCCATGGATCCATCATATTTTGGGATGTTCTTCCAGGCTTCCAATGCAAGCCTGGGCTTGGCAACCCCCCTGCAGCCATGCTGGCACTCCCAAGGGATTTTTGGGATAACCTGGAGCCAACTCTCCACATCCTGGAAAACCTCCCAACTCCACGGATCCCTCTGAGCCAGAAAAATGGATCTGTAAAATCAGTGGCCTTTGGAATGCTGGTGGGGACCCAGCATCTGCTGGCATGGTTCCCGCACGGAAAAATAAAGGAATTTTAGATGGAATCCAGTGCCACATTATTTCCAGCTGCCAGGTTTTTGCTTGGTATAATTCCCTATGGAATGTGTTTTCCCTCAGGAGAAGGTCTCAGAGGTTGGATCCATCCCTTTAGGCCCTGGAACTCGCCTTGCCCGTGGCTATCCCAGAAAATTCCACCTCACTCAGAGCCTTCTCCGAGATCGCAGTGACGTTTTCCTATTTCCCTGCAATCCCGGTTTCTAGAGGATAATGAATCCAGACTGGAAAAATGGAAGGGGGACGTTCTGGGATTCTGAACTGCAGCTCCATCCAAAGGGATTCCTTTCCTTCATCCAGCCGGGCATGGCTCCAGCTCTGGAATTCCTGGCAATCATTAAATATCCCGGAGTAAAAGCAGGCGTTCTAACAAGGAGCTCCTGGCCTGAGGAAAAGTCATTCCCGCTGCTTATCCAGAGGTTATCCGGCCATTCCCAGCCCTAAAGCTCCCTCGGAACATGAACTTTTTAATCCCAGTTGGGAAAATATTCCCTTTAGAGATGAGTGGTTGGTCCGGGAACACTTCAGAGATGGATTTTGGGATATTTGAAGGTTCCAAAGGCCATTCCTGAGATTAATTGGGATAATTATCGAGATCGTTATCAGGGATAAGCACAAAGCTGGGAAGTGAGTGGTGGGAAAACTCCACAAATCCTTCTCCTCCTCCTCCAAGAATCCCTAATCCGCTCCTTCATCCTGAAGGCTGGCGTGATCCCAGCCTCATTCCGCAGTTTTAAGCTTTTCTTGGAATTCCAAGCCAGGATTTTAATCCCTGCTGGCTCCAGGTTCGATCATCGTTAACATCTGGGAGTGTGACCAATCCCGACGGAGCTGGGCTGGGATGTGGATACAGCCGGAGAAAGGAGCAGCTCTGCCCATTCCCCCTTCCCGGGAGATCCCAGCACCTCGCCACCATTCCCAACAATCTCTTTGTTTCCTTTCCCTTTTCTTGTGGAATTAATGAATTCTTTCCATTCCAAAGGGCACGGAGGGCTCGGGGGAAAAGCAAAACTCTGGGAAGAGTCCAAAAATCACCAATTTGGGAACTTCCAGTGCGGTGCCTCCCTCCCTGCTCCCTTTCTGTGCCTAATGACCATGCTGGGAAGGAATAGCGATGGATAAAGGGGATTAATTGGGATTTTAATGAGCCCGGACATTCGGCTTGGGATGAGTTCCCGATGTTCCGTCGGCTTCGCGGGGATGGGGATGGATCTTGGCATGCACCAAGGAGCAAAGATGGAACAAGAGATGAAGGCAGATGGGAATTTCTTCATGGAATGGGGCTCTTAGCATTGGAATTGCTCAGGGACATTCGGAATTCCCATCCCTGCAGCTGTCCTGGAATAAGAGATCAAGGAGGTGGGAATTTCTTCATGGAATGGGTTCTTAGCATTGGAAAAGCCCAGGGAGGTTTGGATGCCCATTCCTGGAAGTGTCCTGGAATGGGATGAGGGCAGATGGGAATTTCTTCATGGAATGGGTTGTTAGCAGTGGAGCTGCCCAGGGAAGTTTGGAATTCCCATCCCTGGAGGATTCCCATTTCCAAGGAATGCCGGGATCTGGCACTCCTGGGCTGGCTGACAGGTTGGACTTGACGATCCCGGAGGTCTTTTCCAGCCTCAGTAATTCCATAGGATTCTGTGGGACCAAAGGCAGCCTTGCAGGCTGCAGCTGGGGCCGAGCTTCCCCAGCACGCCTGGGATGACTCATCCTGAAATTCCCCAAAATATTTTGCCAGGTGTTTGTTTCTCCAAAGGCAGCTGCTCCTTCCATGTTTATGTCATTCCTGGGCCAAGATTCTGCACCCGATCTGGGACTATTTCCTTATCCCTGCGGGAGCACCTGGAGGCAGGAATCCTCTCCCTGAAAACACTCGGCTTCAGGCCACAGATGGAAACTGAAATTCCCATTTTTTTTCCCCAAATAATTTGGATTCGCAAACCACAGTGAGCGCTCGGAACTAAGGAAAAATAATCACTGAGGGAAAAATATTATTGCTGGGGTGACAGGTATTGACATTGAAAAAAAAAATTGGGATCATTCCGGTGGCCAGAAGTCCAGAGGCTTCCGTAGGAGGACGAGAAGTTTGGGATCTTGCGAGGGAACGCTGCTTGCTGGGGATCAACGGAAAAACACGGCCAGCTGTCGGAAAAATATCCCTTAATCCCATGCACTTAGATTTATTTTCCTTAAAATTTTCCCCGGTGAACAGCTGGGATCGGCTGGAATTTGTCTGGAATCACCTCCATGAAATCAGCAGCTCTTTTAATCGGAGTCTTGCAATGCTGGGAGTGTAAACCTGGCAAGAATTCCCTCTTTTCTTGCCATTGGGAATAACTCGGGGGGTTGTTTTGATGGATTTCTGTTGGCCGGGAGCAAGGTGCTGATCTGGATTGATTCCCTGGGATCCTCTGCATTCCGTACAGCTTTGTCACAGAATCTGGAGCATGGAGAGACCCTGTGGAGAAGAGGGAAAAACAAAAAAGGGATTTTTTTCCCCTTTTCCCTCCCTTTGCTGCTGGAATATTTGTTTTCTGTTGAGCTGTACCTAAACAGGAGGCAGCTCCTTTCCAAGTGGGAAAAGCATCCGCATCCTGTCCTTTGAGCTGGAGACTAAACATTATCCACCTGTTTTCCAGCTCCTGGATGGATGAACGGGATCTTTAGGATATTCCATAACCCCTCCAGGCTCAACTATTTCAAACCCAGCTACTTAAAAATCAATTAAAACCAATTAAAAATCAATTAAATGTGGGCTTGGCTGGAAGCGTTAAGGAGTTAAAAATACATGGATCAGACCTTCGGTATTCCCTGGAATACGATAGGAAATGCTTGGCTTCCATAGGCAGCTCCAGGGTTTAGCAAGGGTTAAGATTTTAGGGAGAGGAAGGAGTTTGGAAAGTGCCAACAGCTTGAAAACGTGTGATAAACAAGCGAACGAGCTGTGCCGAGGATTTATTTCGTGCCAGAGGGAAAACATCACGGATCCGCTCCCGGAATGTGGATTTTCATCGCCCCAACACGTCAGTCATTGGGAGCGCGGGGTCAGGACCGCAGGGAATTAACCCCAGCGCAGCCCCGCTCCTTCCTCCCCTGAACTTGTGGGGATACATCCCATGGCCAATGCCGCCAGGCGGGAATGGGCTCCCAGGAAAAAGGAGAGGGAATGTCCGGAATGCACAGCCCGGAGCCAAAATTCCGGGCGCCTGCAAGGCCAGGGTGGTGCTGAGCTGGCTCCGAGCTCATTCTGGACGGACCTTCCCAAAACGGGGTCGTGGCCTTGGAGGGAGCCCTTCCAGTGACTCCTGGATGTGTCCGAATGTGGGGAACATGGAGTTGGTGTCCAAACGTTGGCTCCATACTCCAAGGGAACACAGAGGGGTGGAAAGGGCTTTTAGTTAATAACTTATTTATTTTTGATTTAATTCTATTTGATTTAATTTGTTTATCGCCCTGATCCATTAAAGTCATCAGTCTTCCAGAGCTCCAAGTGTTCAGCCCGGAGAAGAGAAGCTTTGGGATGACCCAACTGCGGCATGCCAGGACCTGAAGGAGCTACAAAAACATGGAAAGAGCCTGTTTCCAAGGGATGGAGTGATGGGACAAGAGGGAATGGTTTCCCACTGACACAGGGCAGGGATAGATGGGATATTGGGAAGGAATTCTTCCCTGTGAGGGTGGAGAGGCCCTGGGATAGAATTCCCAGAGAAGCTGTGGCTGCCCCATCCCTGGAAGTGTCCAAGGCCAGGCTGGACAGGGCTTGGATCAATCTGGGATAGTGGGAGGGGTCCCATGGCAGGGGTGGGACTGGATGAGCTTTAAGGTCCCTTCCAACCCACACCATTCCATGATCTTGGAATTCAATGGTTGGACTCAATGATCTCAAAGATCTTCTCCTATTCCCTCTTGGTTTGCCCCGGTGTCCAGGTTTTTCCCACCACAACCCTGCTGGGAATTAAACTTTGCTGCTTTTCAGGATTTGAAAATCTCCTTTTTCCGACAAAACACGCACAGATTTTCCTCAGTTCCCGTGGTTTTCAAGTGACACCGGGATCCTGGAAGCGTTCTGCCAGGATATCCAGAACTCCTGCTCCTTGAGACTGAACATGAGGGGCAGAATCCGTGAGATGTTTGATTCATGGCACAATCCCACACCAGAATTCCTTATGGAGAACAGGCGGAGAGGCTGAGCAGTGCTCGCTGCTGACACACGGAGCTGCTGGGCTCTCCAGCAGGATTTCCTCTGGAATTTGCATTCCTAGCCCATGCTGAAAGCTCTGTCCCTGTTTTGGGGATGAGCCGGAGGTTTGCCTGGCTCCCGGGAAAAGGCTTTTGGAAGCTCTCCCTGCAGTGCCATGGTTGATATCCATGCTTGGATTCCTCTGGATTATAGGGATGAGCAGGGCGGCAGTCCGGGCTGCTCTTCCCGAAGTCTGCAGCATCCTCTGGTGGAGCCCTGAGGAAGGGATCTCCATCTAAGGAAAACACACCAGGATGTTTCCTTGGGGGGCTCCAAAATGCCCCCCAGCTTTGCTGGGAAGAGACAAAATCGCCCCAGCGCCACTTCCCGCTGTGCTCCGGGGGCAAGGAGCCTGGGATTTGGGGACATTTCCATCCCTTGCTTTGCTGGAGATGTCCTGGCTGACCTCGAGCCACAAATGGATCAGGAGCAGAACCTGTCTGGCAGAGCTGACTCCCAATTTTTCCCCTTTTCCCGGTTTCAGTCACCACGATCAAAGCCCGAGGTATTTCTCCGCTCCCATCCAAAGGAAGCACTCAGATAAAATCTGAGTTCCCAGGCTCCGATTCTTTCCTGGATTTTGTTGGTTTGCCTTAGCAGGTTGTTTTATTTCGCCATCCCGGTGCCTGGAATGCTTCACCCACCACGGGACACACGGGATTGGCATCTCCCACGGCTGCCTCCCGCATGTTTCATCCCTCCTGCTGAAATTCCAAAACTAAGGATTGGGAAAGAGCAGCTACGATGCTCTTCCTTCTCTCTCGAGAATTCCATGGGTTCTGGGGAGCCCCTGAAGTGCATCCGAGCACCTGGAACATCCAGAGAATCTCCTGATAAACCAGACTGGGGACAGAGGGCAGCGTGAAATCCAGCCTCGGGAAAATCCCTTCTGGAATGGACACACGGATACAGCCCAGCGGTGTATCCAGAAATTCCCTGCATCCTTGTGGAATCCAGGCTAAATTGGCTAGGAGACTCCCAACTCCTCTGGGTGAGAGCAGCCGAGCACGGCAGTTTTCCGATAAAGGAAAAGCAAACAGCATTCCCTCGCGCGAAGATACAGGAATATTATCCTGACATTTTCAATATGGATCACTCATATTGCTCCTCGTTCTTCCCGCTCCGAGAGCTGTGCCTGGACAATAGAAACATTCCCTGGCTACAAACAAAATAATCAGGATTGAAAACGTGGCTAACACAGATGTCTGCCTTTCCTGATTTATTTTTTTATGAAGGAATTTATTTTACATTTCCTTAGGGAATTTCAGTCAGCCAACATTTTTACAGGCTGTTAAAATGCGAAGATTAAAACCTGCACTTAAGTGGAAAAAAAAATGCTTCAAAGGAGGAATTTATCTTGAAAAAAATATTGAAGTGCTTGGCAGCCACTTTAAAATTATTTGATGTGATAAATGACAAGAATATGGGACCACCAGTGGGAAACGGGGAGACGCTGTGCATCTCCTAATCCCAGATTTACCCCGCTACAGTTCAGAGCTTTACACTGGTTTCTATGATCACCTCTCCTAACTCTGGCACAGATCTCCCAGTATCCACAGTGGATATCCCAGTATCCACAGTGTTTATCCCAGTATCCACAGTGTTTATCCCAGTATCCACACTGGGAGAGGCTGAGGAGCTGCCACAGCACACTGGGTGGTATTTAAAGGACCTGAGGACACGCATCACTGAGGTCATTTAACCTGATAAAACCCGGCTTTTGGAAAGCGTGAAAACAAATTCTCTCCCCAATGGATCGTTTTTGGAGAGGTTTTTGCGGATTCGGGTCGATTCCAGGTGGGGATTGGCGGTTTTAAAGGGATTTTTCCCCAGTTTTGTGGGAACGCCCTGCCCTCACTCAAAATGGCGGCGGCGCTGAGGCGCTGAGGCCGCGGCCACCATGGCGCTTTCGGGCGGGAGCCGGCGGAGGCGGCGGCGGGGTAAGGGCGGGCCGGGGCCGGGAGGGACCCTCGGGATGGAGCCCGGGAGCGCCGGGAATCACCCCCGGGATCAGCGGGAGTCACCCCCGGGAGCGGCGGGAGCGATCCCAGCTGCTCCTGCCCGGCGGGAGGCGACTCCCGGGCGCCGCCGCCTCAGGTAGCGCACAGGTGACCCCCTCACGTCCCCGCGCCTCTCGCTTATGCCAAGCGCTGGGATAAACATTCCCTGTCTCTGCTTTCCTTGCAGCGCTTCCCAGGCTTCCGCGCACGGATCAAAATCTTGTGGCTGCACTTAAAAGAGCAGAAGATGCTGTGCCAGGGGCACAAGGAGCAGCACGGCGCGGCGACATTCCCGTAGGATGGTGAGCGTCGGTGCTGTTCCAGCCTGGAATTCCTCGGGGGAGGAGCCTTTCCAGGGGCGTCCCGAAGGTAACGTGGGTAGGGAGAAATCCAAGTGCTCTGTGT
>VWZW01003595.1:127702-138869 GCA_013397115.1 Edolisoma coerulescens | reverse complement strand
GGTGGATAAAATAGAAATTTTTCTGTCAGGTAAATGAAGATGCTCCAGAGGATAAATTGATTTTTTTTTTTCCCCCTGGAATATAAATGGAGATTCTCTGAAGAATAAATGGAGGCTCTCTGGAGAAAAATGGAAATTCTCCAGAGGATAAATTGAGATTTTTTTTTTTTTCCCCTGGAATATAAATGGAGATTCTCTGGAGAATAAATGGAGGCTCTCTGGAGAATAAATGGAAATTCTCTAGCGGATAAATTGAGATTATTTTGGTTTTTTCCCCTGGAGCATTTCTCTCTCGAGGATAAATGGGGATGCTCTGGATGTTCCTCAGTTTATCCAGCCATGTCCAAAAAAGCTGGAAACTTGTTACAATTCCTGACCTGCCTAATTGGATGGATCTGCATCATGTAGGAATTCCTGTGAGGAATTTTCCGGGGGATTAGCACAACTGAGGAACTCCATCTGTTATTTATGTCCTGCTAGTGCTCTTTCTTACCTGGTAGCTTGTTGTCTCACTGCTATAAAGATATTTTTCTTATCACAATCCACCTCTTTAAGACCCTTCTGGTTGTTTACCCCATCAATATTCCAAGGATTCCCATTTTGATCCTTGCTGGAGCCCTTTGTTGTATGTGCACGTGCAGCTACTGAGAGTTTAAAGGATTCCTTCCCGGGGAAATAAATTAAGGAAAAACTTCCTCTCTCCTCCCCTGAAGAGAAACTTAAGATCTCATTGGAAAGACCTGAGGGAAAAATCAAGTAACCAAGGCTTGTGTATCCTTGGCAGAAAGCAGGGTGGGTTGCTATGGAAAACAGCATTTTATTTTGGGAATATTTAGTCCTATCCTAGAAAAACTCTTCCTTTTCTGTGGTAATTATTTCATGGAAAAAATGATATAAAAATACACAAATATAAATATTTTCTTGGAGATTCAGGCCACTGTTGGGCTTTATTTCATAAAGGAGTTGTACTAATTCCAGTTGTACCAATTCCAGTTGTACCAATTCCAGCTGCACTAATTCCAGTTCCTTATCGGGAACTCCGTAATTGGACTGAGATATGGTGGGAGTTTTGCATCAGTTCTGATGCAATTAAAGTGTCTTTGCAATTAATCTCTTGGATTAATTAGGCTTTCTGCAAATCTTGCACACATGAGCACATTTTTAAAGCATTTATTCCCAAATTGCCAAGGAAAAAGCTGGAAAGAAGTTACAAACACACCCATAAAATGGGGGGGAAATGGGGTTTTCATTTAAATCCCTGGAGTGAGTGTTTTGGAGACTTAGGGATTCGGCAGCACTTTGGAAAACTAAAGATCAGCTTCCAGATGGGAAGAGAAAACACAAATCTGGGGGTTTTTTTCTGAAGGAAAAAATGGTGGGAACTGATGGATTTGTGGGAAGATGCTTCAGTTGCTGGGGGGGTTTTAGTCCAGAAGCAGCTGAACTCGGAGATGATCTTGGAACTTATCTCTCCCATTAGGCTCGGTGTCAGATCTCGGTGTTAGAGAGCTCCCGCGGGACACGGATCAGGATCTTATCGCGGCCGGGAATCTCGCAAAGGAGCAGCAGGGAATTAGCAAGAGCTGCTCTCATTGATTGCTCCGAGCACTGCACACAGACCAGGATTTCCTGCTGGAAAACACGGAGGCAGCACATGGGCTGGAAGCTCCTGTGGGTTTTGTTGCTGAACCTCTGGATCTGCGCTGCTTTCAGCGGGCTGGAGTTGTGTGTCCACATGGGAGTAGTTGGCAGGAGTTAGGTTGGGAGCATTGCAGAGATCCCTGCTAGTGGTGGGAATTACACAGTAGGAACCTGGATGTGAGCAATCCTTTTCCAGTAGAATTTAGGGAACGCTCTTTTGCCCGTATCCCCTCAATTTCCTGCTCCTGGGAGATGGTTTACTTGAGGTGGTGATCCATCAAAGGCTGCAGGTCTTCCCCAACCTCAGTGGTTCTGCAATTCCACCCGTGCAGGGTGAACGAGGAATTAGGGCACGGAATTCCACTGGACTTTCCCAGCCGCGCTTGAATGGAAAGATAGCGAAAAAGCATTCCAACATTTGTCTGTTTCTTTTGGCAGGATGGAGAAGAAGAAAATCCTGATGAAGTCCAAGGTTGCCGCTCCCAACCTGCTGAGGGCTCTGCATTCCCTGTACCGGCTCGGGCACCTCTGCGACGTGACAGTGCTCACCCAGCACCTGGGGATCCAGGAGGAATTCCTGGCTCACAAAGCCGTCCTGGCAGCTTCCAGCAACTACTTCAAGGGGCTTTTCCTGCACCAGGAGATGCTGGATGCCAACAAGTGCACGGTGACTCTGCAGGACATCTACACCGAGGAGTTCACCTCCTTCCTGGAGTTCGTGTACACGGCCGAGGTGGAGATTGAGGCGGGAAAACTCCAGCGGATGAAGGAAATAGCAGAAAGGCTGGAATGCAAGGATTTGCTTGACATCTGTGAGGAAGCGAAGGCAGAGGGCAGGAAGGGCTTGGATTTGAGCCTCCACCTGAAAGGGCAGAGGGGTGAAAACAGGGGATCACAGTGGCCTCGCATCCAGCAAGAGGAGAACCCCAGGAACTCCTCCCAGGTCGTGGCAATTCCCATGCAGAGGAAACTTTGGGATAGGCAGAAACATAAGGAGCTGCTGGCGGGCTATGAGCGCATCGGAGGTCAAGCAGGAGCCCTGGAGCAGGAGGCCACGGCTTCTCCGGCCCCAAAATCCAGGCCGGCAAAGCTGCCCAAGTGCAACAAGACACATTCCCCGAGCGGACTGGGTGTGGACACCACCAGCCTGGGAAACAGGGATGGCCATTCCCTCGGCGGGGGGCAGGAGCGGAAGCGGGAATCCCGGGCGTGTCCCTACTGTGACAAGGCCGTCAGCTCCAAGAGCGGCCTGGCCGGGCGTGTCCAGAGCCACAGCAGGGACAGGCCCTACCAATGCCAGCACTGCCCTGCCAGCTTTGCCCACAGGGCTGCCTACACCTCCCACCTCAGGTACGGTCTTCCTGGGGATGTGCTTATTCCAGGATAAAGCGTTCCTGGAGTCCTCCCTGCCTTAGTTCCGGAATTCCTTGGATCTGACTCGGAGCGCGTTGAAATCGGGATTTTTCTGTCGGCCTCGCAGTGCGGATGACTGGAGTGAGGTCTGCCAGATGGGGAATTTAGGGAATTTCCCATCGGATTGAGGGGGACTTGTGCAACCAGATGTCTTTGGAATCCTCAGATCTGGGGTTTTAAATAGGAATTTTGTGTCTCTCTCTAGGCATTTAATGTCTGTTTCCTTTGGTTTAAATCCCTGATTCTGTGGCCTGGGAGGAAAAGTCCATCCTACATTCCTGCTCAGGGTACAAATACAGATCTTAATGAACTGAGGCCTTTTAATTGTCTTTAATTACCTGGTCCAACTCTTCCCAAAATCTCCCATTTTTCAGGCTTTCCAAACATGCTGGAAATTTCTTAAACAGTGCAAGGAGCAATTCAAAGGAAAGGACTCTCCCCCCCGAGGCCTGAATTGAAGCAATTAAACAATTAGTTTCAATTAAAGTTATTGAAAAAAAAATTTATCCATTTTTAACAGGAAAATCCATGAGTCTGGGCAAGAGAGGAAACTCCTGCCTGTCTATTGGATGGTGGTCCCACCCACCCATGGCCCAAACCCCACAAGCCGTGACAAAGATCCCGATGGAGAGACTTGGGATGGGACACCGGAAACCTCAGGGTGCGAGGAAGATCCTGGGAATTCATCCATTGGCGAAGCAGAGAGGAGTGAGGAGCAAGAGGAGCGGAGGCAGGAATCCCAGGAAGGTGAAGGAGGGAAGGAAGATGAAGGTGGAATGAGCGTGAAGGGCGAGGAGCAGGGAGACTGCGATGCGGGATGCTCGGGAGTGGAAGGAAGCGGGGACAACGAGGAACGTTCCGAGGAGAAGGAGGAGGATGAAGCCTCGAGGGAGAAGGACGGCGGAGAACCTGAACCGGGGTTTAAGCTGAAGAAGTCCAGTAAAAGCGCGGCCAGCGAGAAAGCCGCGTGCGCGATCCGCTGCGACACGTGCCAGGAGCAGTTCGTTTCGCGGAGGAAGTACGTGGCTCACTGCCGGGACGCGCACCGCAGCCCGCCCGGCAAGGCGTACCGGTGCGAGCTGTGCGGCAAGGCCTTCGCCAGCCGCGCCAGCTGCAAGGAGCACCGCGCCTGCGTGCACAGCGACGAGAGGAGCTTCTCCTGCGGCCTCTGCCACGCCACCTTCAAGAGGAAGCGGGACGTGAGGACGCATTCCGTGCGGAAGCACGAGGGCGGGGCCAAGCGGCCGCTGTGCTCCGTGTGCGGGAAGATGCTGAGCTCGCGCACGGCGCTGGTGTTCCACATGCGGACGCACACCGGCGAGAAGCCCTACGAGTGTGCCGTGTGTCGCTCCAGGTTTGCTCAGCCTTCCCAGCTCAAGATCCACACCAGGTCAGATTCCAGCCCTTCCTGTTCCTCGCCCTCTAGAGCGGGAACATCGGGATATCGCGGTCAGCGGGATCCATGATTAATTCCCTTACGCAAAGGCTTTGGCTCCGCGCTGCGTTTCCCATGGTAGGGATTTCGACATGGATACCCTGTCCAAACTTGCAAGGGATATCTGTCATTTGGGACGGGCTCTGGAATCCCACGATGGCCCTCAGTGATGAAGAGTGAGTCAGGGTTCCTGGAGATGCAGATCCTGAGCCGTGCTCGCTCTTGGAGCAAGGAATTGCCCTGGGATTTCGTTCTCTGTGTGCAATTCCAAATCCGCGCTGCTCAGCTGGAGCTTGACGGGATGAGTTGCTCCCTGGTGGTGTCTGTGTGGATGTGTCCTCTCCCAGGAGAGGGTGAATCATCCCATGGAATTTCCCATCTTTCTCGGGAGCAGGATTGACGATAGTCCTTTGTCCTGACAGCTCAGAGTCAGGAATGATTTTGGACATCATCCTGGTTGGGTTGGAATAAGTTAAGACCAAACATTAAGCTCAGATTTTTCTGATTCTCTGTCATTTTCTGTCATTTCCCTTCTCCCTCCTTTCCCATGCTCTGAGCTGTGACTCTTGGAAAAAAAAGGTGGAGTTTGTGGGGCCTGAAAGTGAGGAAAAGGTAAATTTTAATTGGGAATTTTACTGCTGGAGTGTAGCGCCCGTACCTGGAAACACTCAGCTTCCTGAGGGAGCAGAATTTCCTTTTCCCGCCACATTTAGAACCCAAACACCGTTTCAAATCCAATATTTTAGGGATCAAGACCTAATGAATCACTGGTGCTTTGTGTCCATCAGATCCCACACCGGGGAGAAGCCCTACGTTTGTGAGGACTGCGGCGCCTCCTTTGCCGACAGAGGAAAACTCACCGGCCACAAGAGGACGCACACAGGTGGGAATTAAATATTCCAGGTGGTTTTTCCTGTCCCCCCTTCCTGTTTCACTGCTAGGAATTGCTGGGATGTGGGGGAAAATCCTCTTGTAGCTCACAGAGGAGTATCCAAGCACCAGGAAGGAATCAGTAGGGATAGAAGGACTTTTAGCCTGGAGAAAAGGAGGCTCCAGAGGGACTTCGTTGCTCTCCGCAATTCCCTGATGGGAGCCAGAGGGAATTTGGGCTCTGCTCCCGAGGAACAAGTGATAGGATGCGAGGAACAGCCTCAAGTGGTGCCAAGGTTGGCGCTCAAGAGGTTCAGGTTGGACATCAGGAAGAATTCCTTCATGGAAAGGGTTGTCAGGCATCGGAATGGGATGGAGTCCCCATCCCTGGATGTGCTCCGGGAACTCCTGGACGTGGCACTGATGGCCACGGTGGGGCTCGGACACGCGTTGGACTCGATGACCTCGGAGGCTTTTCCAGCCTGGGTTCTGTGATCTGCGGGGCAGCTCTGAAGGACGGAGTGATGCCGTAGGTTTTAATTCCCGCGGTGCCGTTTCCCTCCCCCCAGGAGAGCGCCTGTTCCGGTGTGACGTGTGCGGGAAGCACTTTGCCACCAACGAGTACCTGAAGTGCCACAAGCGCTGCCACCTGGGAGCCAAACCCTACAAGTGCGAGCTCTGCGGGAAGGCCTTCGGGCTCAGAGCCTCCCTGGCCCAGCACAGCAACGTCCACGCAGGTAATTCCCAGGCTGGGAAAAGGAGTGCTGGCATCCGCACTTCCCAGTCTGGATGGGGACGTTTCATCCCACAGCTCACTGAATTAGGGGATCCCGGGATCACTGGGGTTGGAAAAGAGCTCCGAGGTCATCGAGTCCAAGCTGTGCCCGATCCCCACCTTGTCCCCAGCCCAGAGCGCTGAGTGTCATGTCCAGGAATTCCTTGGACACCTCCAGGGATGGGAATTCCATAGGGGAGCAGGGCTCATCTCGCCCCTGGCTCATGGGAATGTTTTGTGCTATCCTAAAAAGCTGAGGCCTGGCTTGTGCAGCTGAAGGAATTCGGAGTAGAGGATGGCTGTAGCCTTGGCAAAATTGAGGAATATTTATCATGGAACGGTTGGGATGGGAAGGGACCTTAGGGATCGTCTCATCCCACTATCCCAGGTTGCTCCAAGCCCCGTCCAACCCTGGACACTTGCAGGGGAGGGGCCGAAGAGCCTGCTGCTACCTCCTAGCTGCTCCTAACCCTGTGTTTCCCGGGGTGGTTATTCCCAGAGACGCGTCCCTACTTCTGCGAGCAGTGTGGGAAGGCGTTCACGCAGCAGGGAGCGCTCCGGCGGCACCAGCGCATCCACACCGGCGAGAAGCCCTACAAGTGCCGGGCCTGCGACCGGACCTTCACCGACATGTCCACCCTGCGGCGGCACGCGGCGGTACGGCGTCCCTCGGGATCTTCCCCGTCCTCAGGGCCTCCTCCAGGGTGCCGCCGTCACCCTGGCAGCGGGAATTCCCGGCCCTCGGGAGGGGCTGTGCCAGGGATGAGTTTTAGGGCAGGGGCGTGAGGCGCCGTATTCAGTGGTATTCCTGAGGTTTGTGGGATTTTCCTCCCGCGGCACAGCAGCTCCCACTGCTGGCTGCCAATCCGGGCATCTCCCAGTCCTAGGGGAAGAGCCAGCATCCCTGGAAGTGGCTGGATATGGCACTTCCTGATGGTCATCAAAGGCTGCACTCCGAGATCTTTCCTAAATGATTCCATGAAAATGTTTAAGGACTCAGGATTTGAGATGCTTTTTATGGATTAGCTGCAGAGTCTCCGGTGCTTTAGCCTTATTCCAGCCCCACAACACGATGGTTTATCCAACCTCGTGCCGCACACGGACAGGAATTCACACATTCCCAGCGCTCCGCTGGAAAATGCTGAGCTCGGCTCTTCCCAGAGACCTCCAGGTCCTGGAAGTGACAGCGGAGATGGAACAGGAGGTTCCCTTCCAATTCCAAGTTCGCATTTTGTCCGTGTGCAGAAATTCCAGCTGATTCTGGAAGCATTCCATGGCAGCAGAGCCAGAAGTCGAGCACGGAGTTGGCAGAAGAGCCTTGTTTGTGTTTGAGCTGAGCCTTGGAACGCGGGATTGTGGCGTTATCCCAAAATTGTTGGACTTAGCTCTGGATTCAGTTAAATATTCGGGAGTTAAAAATCAGATCTAATTGTTTTCCTGCCTCACTCCCTTCTTTTATTCCCAGATCCACGACCGGAATGCTCACTGGAGAAGCTTCTTGATCGACCTCACACCGAAAAAAGACCACAACTGGTCCAAAATAGAGACTTTGGTGGAAGCACATCCAGGAGGAGATTCCAGGCCGGAAATGTGGTCGGTTGAGCACGGGAAACTCTATAAACCAGAAAGTGCTAAAGCAGCAGCACATGTGGCACCTGGGGCTGGGGACACCGGGGGCGCTGATCCCTCCCTTTTGTATTTATAAGCTCAGTTTTAGCCCAAAAAATGGGCAGTTTGAGGCAGAATGGTGGGAATTAGCCTTTGGAACGCGGGGAATCACTCCCAGCAGTCACTGCAGCTGCATTACAGCTGGTAAAGGGGTAATTCCTCATGAGGGTAGTTATTCCAGTGAAATGTTTCGATCTGTCCAGAGGTTTATTTTTCCCAAAAGCTGTGGGAGCATCCCATTGGGAATGGACAGGGTGGGGTGGGCGTGTGTGTGTGTGTGTGTTGATACAAACACAGCGCGGTGCCGCCGCTGTAAATCCCCAACTCCTCCTTTAATAAAGCTGTCCGTGCCGCCCAGCCCGTCCCTCCTTCATGCGCCCGGACTTCCCTGGGGAAAACGCCGGGATTTGGGAATGCCAAGGCCGGGGGCTGGGGTAGGCCGCGTTGCCTAGCAACGCCCGGTGCGCCTCGTGGCGTCACTTCCGGCGCGCCGCCGCCTCGGCCTGGGCGGGCCGAGGTCGTGGCGCGTCAGCGCTTCCGGCCGCGCCCAGGGCTGAGCGGGAGCCGCGGCCGGGAAGGGACCGGGGACGGGCTGGGAATAAACCGGGAACGGACTGGGAGCGGTGAGTGCGGGAGCCATGGCGGGCTGGCCCCGCCCGCCTTCCTTTTCTCACCTCTTTCCCCCTTTATTCCCCGCCTCTCCTTCTCTTTTCCCCCCCTTTTTTCCCCTCCTCTTTCCTCCCCCGTTCTTTTCCTCTTCCCTTTTTTATCTCCCCCTCTTCCCCTCCTTGCTTCCCCCCGTTCTTCCCCTTCTTCTTTCCCCCTTCTTTCCTGCATCCCCAGCATTCCCGTGTGATGCAGGGTCCTTTCCAAAGGGATTGGAAGTGGGCGCTGGGGGGGTTCTCCATGATTTCAGCAGCAGCCACCCGGGAATCTTCTCCCCATTCCACTTCGGGCTGGAGCTTTTTGTCTCTTTCCAGCCAGTTTTGCCTCTGGAAGGGGCGGTATTCCCGGGAATGGACAGTGCTCAAATGGGAATTAGAGGGGTCGTTGTGAAACAACACGAGAAGTGGTTAAAAATCATTGTATTGGGGTAAAAAAGTGGCGTTTTGGTAGCACTGATTGTTCATAAAGCGTTGGGTGAGACATCACTTAATTCCCAGCAAATGGAAAGAAATTCCTCAGATTCTGGTAGGAACGGGGTTAAACTCAACAGGTCCCTCAGAGCACCTTCAAATCCATAGAAACAGGGTTTGTTCTGGGGTCAGATGTTTGGGAAAACACCCCAAAACTTCCGATGTTTTACGGACTTTGGAGCAGCTTCAGACATTCCCAGGAAACAGGGCCCAGTGGAAGGTTGGAAATGGGGCTTCAAAGTGTGCAGGCTGTGAGTCCATTTTGAGGCATTCCCATCATTTTGGAGATTTTCAGTCTGTGGGTACAATCATCCATCACGTAAGAGCTGTGAATTTTCTGTGGAAGGCATTTTCAGGCAGAGTTTTTGGGATTGCAGTTAACTTTTGCTTAATCTTGCCTTCCTTTTATTGCCTGGGGAGGCCAGGAATCATTCCTTAATTCCAGCTGCCTTAACTTGGATCCAGCTCTCTTTGCTCCATGCCTGTCCCAGCCCCTGACAGCCCAGAGGGTTTCATGGAAAATCAGGGTTGGGATTTAAGCTCCACGGTTTTGCTGAGGAGCTGGAGATTGGTCCAAGATCGGATTAAATGATCTCAGAGCTCTTTCCAAGCTCAGCGATCCCGTGAAACCCGAACCCCAGCCACTGCAAGCCTTCGGAATTCCGCTGGCTGACGCGGGATCTCGTTAGCAGGGAGGAGAAAGATGGAAAGCAATCCCGTCCTGCTGGAATCCAAGTCCTCTCCCATCAACCTGCTGAACGAGATGCAGCAGCTGCGGCTGCTGGGCCACCTGTGCGACGTCACGGTCAGCGTGGAGTACCAGGGCGTCCGCGCGGAATTCCCGGCGCACAAGGCCGTGCTGGCCGCCACCAGCAAGTTCTTCAAGGAGGTTTTCCTCAACGAGAAGTCCGCTGACGGCCCCCGGAGCAACGTGTTCCTCAACGAGGTGCAGGTGGCGGATTTTGCCTCCTTCCTGGAATTCGTGTACACGGCGCGCGTGGAGGTGGAGGAGGACAGGGTGCAGCGCATGCTGGAGATCGCCGAGAAGCTCAAGTGCCTGGATCTCTCCGAGACCTGCTTCCAGCTGAAGAAGCAGATGCTGGAATCCGTGCTGCTGGAGCTGCAGAACTTCTCGGAGTCGCAGAATTCCGAGGAGGAAAGCGCCGCCCACCCGAGCGTCGCGCCCGTGGCGGAGGCCGAGCGGGACCCTCCAGGTTCTTCCGTAGCCAGGCCTGGCTGCGGGGCGTCTCCTGAGGGGCCGGCCGCCAAATCCAAGGAGAAGATGGACAAAAAGAAGGAAGTGCTGAAGGCTCCTTACGCCAAGATCCGCAGGGCGAGCGGGCGGCTGGCCGGCAGGAAGGTGTTCGTGGAGATCCCGAAGAAGAAATACACCCGGAGGCTGCGGGAGCAGCAGCGGAACGCCGAGGAGGAAAAGCAGCCCGAGGGCGAGGAGGGAGAGCAGGAGCAGGAGGAGAACTCCGGCAAACCCGAGGGCTCCTCCCCGGAAAGCCTCCCCAAAGGCGAGGAGGACCGCAAGAAGCGCAGCGGCGCCTTCAAGTGCGGCACGTGCGAGAAGGAATTCCTGTACGAGAAGAGCTTCCTGAAGCACATCCAGCAGAGCCACGGCATCGCCTCGGCGCTGGAGTTCCGCTGCGAGACGTGCGCGCAGACCTTCGCCAACCGCTGCAACCTGCGCAGCCACCAGCGGCACGTGCACAGCAGCGAGCGCCGCTTCCCCTGCGAGCTCTGCGCCAAGCGCTTCAAGAGGAACAAGGACGTCAGGAGGCACATCCTGCAGGTGCACGAGGGCGGCGGGGAGCGCCACCAGTGCCACCAGTGCGGGAAGGGCCTCAGCTCCAGGACGGCGCTGCGGCTGCACGAGAGGACGCACACGGGCCACAAGCCCTACGGCTGCCCCGAGTGCGAGGCCAAGTTCTCGCAGCCTTCGGCGCTGAAAACGCACATGAGGTAGGAGCGGCTTTTCCCGACCTCGGGGTGCGGCCCTGAGCCTCCCAAATCCCTCTTTTCTCTTCGAGTGGGGTTCAGCCCTCAGGGTCCCCCAAATCCCTGTTTTCATGTGGGGTGCGGCCCTCAGGGCACCCCCAAATCCCTGTTTTCTTTTCATGTGGGGTGCGGCCCTCAGAATCCCCCAAATCCCTGTTTTCATGTGGGGTGCGGCCCTCAGGGCCTCCCCAAATCCCTGTTTTTATGTGGGGTGCGGCCCTCAGG
>VWZW01003595.1:89462-112255 GCA_013397115.1 Edolisoma coerulescens | reverse complement strand
TGCGGGATGCGGGAAGGGGGGTGCGGGAGGCGCTCACCCGAAGAGCCCCCGCAGGAAGGAGTGCGAGCCCTTGACGCGCTTCTCGGCCTCCGCCATGAGCTGCACGGCCTCCCGCTCCTTGCCGGCGCTGTCCATGGCTCCCGCTTTTCCTGCTCCCGTCTCCTCCGCTCTCCTTCCTCCTCCTCCGCCGCGGCACCGGGAGCGCGGCGGGCGCGTGCGCAGGGCGGGGCGCGCGCAGGATGCGGGATGCGGGATCCGGCGGGATCAGGGACGAGCGGCTCCTCCCGGCGGGGGGGACCCGCGCAGCCGCAGCCCCCGGGTTGTTCCCAAAGGGGGATTCCTTCGGGAGCTTCCCCAAGAGACGGCCGCGCTTGATTGCGAGGGAATGGGAACGCGAGCCCAGCTTAGTGCTGGCTGTGGGATCTGGGTCAGGTCAATCCTTATCCCGAAGGTTATTTAGGTTGCTCTCCGAGTTTCCTGGGAATTAGCTCACCTGTAACGCAGGAGAGCTGAAGCTCAGATTCCCGGGAGGTGGGCTACACTCTCCTGGGAATATTCCACACTAAGGATAGTCAGAAGAAGGGCCACCTGTGTCCTGCCCCCGTTACCTGAGCGCACATCTGAGTTGTTCAAAAACGCCCCCGGCAGGAGGGAGCCCTGTGCGGGGAAAACTGGGATATTCCTGCCTGGTCCCTCCCCTGCGCACCCGGGCCGAGGGAATTCCGTAACCCCGAACAACCCGCGGCACTACAACTCCCGGCGTGCCCCGCGGCCGGCGCGCGATGATGACGCCACCGCTCCGCGACAGCCGTCTCCATGGCGACGCTGGCGCATCCCGGCGTCGCTGCCGCCGGAACGTCCCGCACGGCGTCCCGGGAACCGCGGGAAGCGGGGCAGGGACAGCCCGCGCTCCCCCCGGCCCCGCTGTCCCGGAGCCCTCCCTGGGAGGGAATGGCGGCTCTGCAGTGCCGGGAGCACCCTGCGAGCCCCCGGGAAAGGAAATCCCGGCTGCGGTGTCCCAGGAATTCCGGGTGAGTGACCTGGTTTCAGGGCTGCGAGAGACTAAAGCCGGGAGCGTTTCCCAAGCCGGGAACTGCCATCCCCATCCAAGCTCGCTGGGAAATCCGGGAACTGTTCCACACGGGATCCCAATTAACCGCAGGGGTTTTCCCCTTTTCCAGGCAGGACAACATGGAGCCTTTTTCTCTCTCTGAGCTGGGGCTCCCAACAGGAAACAAAGCTATCCAGGGAATTCTCTGCCCCATGGCTGTGGAGCTCTGCCACCTCCTCCTCGCCCTGGAACGGGAAGATGGGATTTGTCCGGCCTTTCCCAGTTTGGGGGTAAAGGCGGAAGAATTAGCCAAAGCCATGGAAGAACTCGCTGCCGTGGCAAGGAGGTGAGGTGGATGGGAGTCTCCCGGCTGGATCTGGGGGCTGGGAAGAGATGGAAAAGGTGGCAGGGAACCTCCTGGAGAGGTGGCATTGGGAGTGGGGACAGACAGGAGCGCTGAGCCCAGCCCTTCCATCCCAGGCTGTCCGAGGATCCCGGCGAGGAAGGGAGCGTGGAGACGTGTCCCGCGGGTGGATCCCTGGTCCAAGCTGGGAGGGACGTGGTGCTGGCAGCATTCCAGCTCCAGGAGCGCCCGCGCAGCCCTCGGCACCGGGAGCAGCTGGCAGCAGCCGCCAAGAGGATCCTGCTGGAGACAGCAAAGGTGAGGGGGACACTGGGAAGGGACACGAGCGGGGGGATCCAGCAGATCCATGGAGCAAACCACACCTCCATCCCTCTCCAGGATGAAACGGGAACGGGAATTCCTGACTCTCTCCTGCCTTGTTTCCCGTTAGATCCTTCAGCTGGAAGAGGCTGCAGGGACGAGGAGGATAACTGGGGCTGCCAGCTGGCTCCTGGAATGCCTGAGCGTGCTGCGGGATGCCCGGGATGCTCCGGAGCTGCTGGCGGCATTCCAGGCCTTTTCCGAGGCCGTGCTCCGGCTGAGCCGCCTGACGGCCGAGCGCCTCCAGGAACTCGGGGATTGTCCTGGATGGAAGAGCCTGGCCCAGACCCTGCAGCTGCTCCACGAATGCGTCCCCCTCATCCACGCAGCCAAGCAGGGCGCCCTGACACATTCCAGAGCTGACCTCTCCCAAGAGTCCGTTTTCCAGCTGACGGAGAGGACAGTCAGGGAGCTCCTCTCCCTGCTCATGGAACCACGGGACAGGAGCGGGATCTTCTCCCGGCAGGTGAGCAGGCTCCAGGCTCTCCTCTCCCGCCCCGACGCCCTGAGCCTCTCCGAGGGTGGGTTCGGCTCCCACTTGGAAGCAGTCATCCTCCATGGAATGCTGCTGGCAGAGTCGGCCAGGCTGGACCTGCGGCGGGAGCTGCTGGAACGCTGCTGGGTCCTGCTGCAGCTGAGGAGGAGCATCCGCAGCCACACGAGCCAGAGGGAGGAACAGCCAGGACCGATCCCGGGAGAACACGGACTGGAGCGGGAATGTCACAGCCTGAGGGTGGAGCTGGAAAACCTGGACCGGGCAGCGCTCAGGGCCACGCTGTGCCAAATCCTGGATGGATTCTTCCAGGAGAAGGAGCCCCTGAGGCAGCTGGCTGAAGGCGCCCTTAGCCTTGCTGGTTCCGGGTGTTTTCCAGCAGGACCAGGAGGGATTTTAAGGAAGCTCCAGCCCCTCACTGGTGCTTTCTTTGCGCAGGCCCAGCGGATGCTCCGAGCGGCCGATCTGGTCCTGGCCAGGTGCGCCGAGGCCCGAACTTCCAGGGAGATCCGGGAGGGTGTGGAGCACCTGCGGAGCCTCCTGGCCAGCCTCCCTTCCCTGCTCACGGGAACAAGCGGGAATGCTGTGGAGCAGCTCCAGGCCCTGCGATGCGCCTGGGCCAGAGCCACCGACCGCCTCCTGCGCTGCTTCGAGGAGACCGTCGGCATGGGGGAATTCCTTGAGTTATCCATGCTGGAGCTGGCCAAGCACAGGGAGTGGTGCGAAGCAGCTCTGGAATGCCGGGATCCCGAGGGATTCTCCCGGCATGCCGCTCGCCTCACAGGCTGGGCGCGCTGGGTGGTCGGAGCCACCACCCGGCACGTGGACAGGGCCACGGATCCCATCTTCAGGAATGGCTTGCTGGTGTGGGTGGAGCAATTGGCCAAGTCCATCCTGGAGCTGGGAGCAGTCACGGCCCTCCTCCCAGGAAGGTTTTCCTGCCCCCAAAGCCGGGATGCCTTTTCCCAGGCAGCGAGCTCCCTGATGGACTCTGCTCTCCGTGTCCAAGCCGGGCTGGATGGGTCCAACCACCCGGAGATCCTCAGCCCACTCCGGGAGCAAGTGCGGAGCACCAGGGTGGAAAAGGGGCTGGAGCCCGGCCCGTCCCACGCCGGGACAGGAACCAGTACGGACAAGGCAGCGTTCCAAGGAGACATCCAAAGTCATCCATCACACCTGGATCCATGGAAAGGGGATGCACACCCCGTCATCGCAGCTCTCCTGGGCGCGTCCCGAGCCGGTGACGTGGACGCTGTCCGTGCCGCTCGCTCTGTTCTGCTGGAGCTCTCCCGTGGCTGTGTGGAAGCGGCACGGGAAGCGCTGCCCGTGGCCGAGCCCCCCCAGCTCCGGATGCTGCAGCAGCACCAGGAGATCGCAGCACTGACCCCACAGATCGTCAGCCTGGCCACGGAAACGGCCCCCGGGCAGCTCCCTGCTCCAGGCAGCCTTCTCCAAATGGCGCTCAGGCTCTCGGGAAGGATCCAGGAAATTCAGGAGTGCCTGGCAGCCGTGGCGGGCTCTTGGAATGGCCTGGCCCAGCAAGTGCTTGGGTTTATCCTGTCGGGTGACTTTCCAAGAGGGAAGCAGGCTTTGGATGAGACCATGCTGGGTTTAGCGGGAGCGGTGCAGCTGGCAGGAGACATTGCAAGCACAGCCTGCAGCAAGGAAAATCCCAATCCCTCTGATGTCCAGGAGAGCTTTCTGCAGCTCCAAGCCAAGTTCTCCCATGCTCAGCTGAACACCAAAGTGTTTCTGGAGCAGGCAGCGTCCTTAAGGGAATCCTGTGGGATAGAAAAGGCAATCCTGGAGCTGCATGGTGTCCGGTGGGCCATTGGCATGTGTGTGCTGCTGGAGGCCATGGATCAGTTCGTGGGCAGGGATGTCCTGTTCCTGAGGGAGCTGAGCAGGGCCATGAGGAACAAGGCTGGCGCACGGAACCTCCTGGCTGCCGTGGCTGAGAATTCCCTGAGGCTGCAGGAGGCCACCCGGCTTTCCTATTTATCCTGCCCTGGAGACTGCAGTGCCAGAGAAATCCTGGTGCTCCGGGAGGAGATCCAGGTGCTCGTGGAAGCGCTGCTGGATGTGTCCAACACCCTCCTGCTCTCCCCACTGCCCACTGCCAGCTTGGCCATCCGCTTCGAGCTCCTGCGCAGGGACGTGGCCCTCAGGGCCAAGGCGTTGCTGCTCCACATGGAAAGGGTCAACAGGGAACAGCTGCAGCTCATCCGAGATGTGGTTGGAGCATCCCTGTCCACCATCTCCCAAGAGGAAAGGGAGAGGAGCAAAGAGGCCTTTGAGGAGAAGGCAAATCGGCTCATGGCTGATGTCCAGTGGGTCAGGAACACCCTCCAGGATGCTCTGGAGGCCAGTGCCCAACTTCCATCGCAGCCTGACCTGCTATCCATGGCTGACCACCTCCTGCTCCTCACGGCTGATGTGGTGGGAAGTGCCCGGCAGCGCTTCCGGAGCCAGTGTGACACCGGGGATCCCTGCCAGGACACTGGGAATCCCCACCTGGACACTGTGGTGTGGTACTGGTCAGCCAAGGCACACTACCTTGTCACGCAGCTCCGGGTTATCCATGGAGCAGACAGGGATGTCCTGCGGTGCCTCACGGAATGCCTGCAGCAGGAACACTTCCCGGGATCACCCGGCGGCACAGCCGGACTCTCCCCAGCCCCAGAGCCCACCAAGGCAGCAGGAATTGATCCATGCCGGAGCGGAGGAGCGAGCAGAGCCGTGCTGGAAGTGGGTGAGCTGGTACGGGAGCTCTTTTCCCTGGCAGGGTGTTGGTCAGGGCTGTCCGTCATTCCTGCTGCTCCCAGCACGGAGCAGGAATGTGAGGGATGCCGACAGGGCCTCTGGAGGTCAGCAGGCTGACCCGGGGCCACTCGGGCAGCTCAGGTTGCTGGCAGCCCTGGATTCCTGGATATCCGATCAGCCAGGCCCTCCTCCATCCATCCCAATCCACCATTTCGGAGCCAGGGGGGCTGTAGCACTCTCCCTCACCTCCACACATTCCCTCTGGGAATACCAGCAACTCCATTCCCATGAGTGTCAGGAGCTGGGAAAGGCTTTGGCACAGACCCAGCTCCGTCAGCAAAGTTCTTTAGGGCTCTAATTGTGCTGGGAATTAATTGCAACTGTCAGCTTGCAGGACACCCTATTCCCGTTTGGAGATGGCTCCAAGGGATTGGATTTAGGGAGAAGGGCTGGTGGGAAGGTGGAATGGACCCAGCAGGGGGTGGGCAGCTCTCCCACCAACTTTACTCACCAACATCTCCTTCAGAAACACCCAGGGGGAGGAGACCACTCTGCATCGCTGCGTCCACACATTCCAGGCTTGGAATCTGCTCCGTTATTGTCCCGCCAGCACCGGGACGGCCCTTCCAGCATCTCCCCTGCAAAGCAGGAGAGAGGGAGCTGTGACACGCGGCAGGGTGGCCCCAGCAAGGTGTCCCAGGTCACCCAGGACATGGCCACGAGGATGCTCCACATGGCTCAGTTCCTGCGGAGGAAGGGCCCCCTTGCGGTAGGCAGCTTTTCACCCCTCCCGTTTTCCCTTGGGATCATGGCAGCTCCATCCCAAATCCCCGTGTGCCCCAGCCCCTGGGAGAGTGGCACCAGCTCTCCAGTTATGCACAATACTCCAAATTCCTTCCTCCTGGCTGGATGTGAGCTTGGCCTCTCCTCAGGATGTATCTGAGCTTCACGGACCCTCTCTGTCCTGCAGGAAAAGCTTTTTTCCCTTCTCTCCCCAATCCCATTGATGTTTATCCCGTTCCAGAGCAAGGAGCAGTTTGTTGCCTGTGCCAGGCAGATGGCTTCCGACGGGCAGGTGGTTGTTAAGTTTGGGAACATCCTGGCCAAGCACTGCCTGGATCAGAGGTGCTCCATGGAGCTGCTCCGCGCTGCCGAGCACACCCAATCTGTCAGCAGCCAGCTCGGCATCGTGGCCAGGTGAGCGGCCAGCGGCTGGGATCACCTCTCCCAGGGTCATCCAAGAGGGATCCCTTCTCCAAGGAATGTGGGTGGTGGTCACCAGAGGTCCTGGGGGAGGTGGGTGTTGTCCAAGAGTTGAGGAACAATTTGGAGGCCGCCCTCCCCTCCCTGGATTTTGCTGTTCTGATGGCACAGGGGACAAGCTGGGTTTGGAATAACAACCCTGTCGGGATGTCCAACGTCCTTCCAATAAAATCCTTTGGAATGTCTTCGAAGGGTGAAAGCAGTGACTGGAGAGAGCAAGGCCTCCTCGGAGCTGCTGCTGAGCAACGTGCAGAGCCTGGTCCGAGCGGTGCAGCACGTCCTGAGGGCGGCCGAGGCAGCGTGTGTCAAAGTGAGTCCATCCTGGAATCAATCCTGGAATTATTTGGGTGGGAAGGGTTGCTCCAAGCCCCATCCAACCTGGCTTTGAGCAGTTCCAGGGATGGGGCAGCCACAGCTTCTCTGTGCCAGGGCCTCCCCACCCTCACAGGGAAGGGTGAAGGCTGATGGCAACAATTCCATGCTCAGGTGGGAGCTCCTCATCCAGGTCTGGCTGTGGGAGCTGGGATCTGGCTGCTGTGGGACTCCAGCTGGAGCAAATATTCCTCCTGGAATGTTTTTATTTTGTGCCTTTCTGTCTCATGTCCAAAGCCCACCCAGGCATTGACTCTGTCCCTGAAGTCACCTTTACCCGGTCCATTTCCCACTTCATGTTTGGATTGTAGAGCACCTTTACTGGAATTAGTCCATGCTAGCCTATCCTCTTTATTCCCAAAAGCCAAATTCTCCAGAGTGTCCCATGCAGCAGCCATCAACAGCCACCAATCCGACTGTAAAGTCTGTGGAAGCAGATTTTTCCTGGAAACAACTGGAAAACAAGTGCAAACACCACCACAGCCTCTCCCTGAGGCAGCACTCCCACCTGAATCGTCCTCTATAATCCTCCTGCTTTTCCTGGGATCAGCATCTCTTTTTGAAGGTTTTGTAGAATCCCACAATCAGCCCCAAGGGTGGCAAAGCTCCTCCTGTGCTTAATTAAATTTAAAACTCCCTCTATTTGTCCATTTTTCACTTTGCTGATGCCAGCCTGGATTAATTAATTCATTTTGACTGTCTAGATTTCCAAGTCCTTTATGACCTGGAAATTTCCCTTTGGAAAATTCCCTGCTTATCAACAAACTGCCCTCCTTCCCTCTCCCTGTCAGAAGCTTTTGAAGTATTTTGAAGCACTACGAGGTAGCGATGCCGCGTGGATCACGCACACATCGGCACATCCAGAATTTTCCATAATTTAGGATGCACAGGGAGACATTAAAGCAATTCCTTTGTCCAACAGGGTTTGGGACAAACCTCAGCTGACCCTGAAGAAGAAGAAGTTGCTGCTTTCTGCCAGCAGTGGAGGAAAAACCTGACACAGCACAGAGCCAAGGCAGCTTTAAATTCCGACCGGGATGAATTAGGGCTCCGGAAAACTCGGGGGGCAAAGGCTGAGCCCACCCTCATGTCTCTGGTGCAAGAGCAACCCCCTCGGAGCAGGAATATCCCAAAGCATCCCAGTCCTAGGAAAGGACACACAGTTATGGACAGACACCTGTAAATCCAGAGAGGGGCTCCTTGTCCCGATGGCGCTGGAAGCAGAGGAGGGATGTTTTGCAGTGTGAAGGATTCCTGTTGGAGTTTTTCATCGTGGCAGGAAAATCTTGGAACGGGCTCCGTGGGGAAGCCAGGAATCTTCTGGTGAGTGTTTTACCCCCAGGTGGTGAGATGGGATGGATGGGGCTCGGAGCATCCTGATCCAGTGGGAGGTGTCTCTGCCCACGCAATGGGATGAGTTTAACGTCCCTTCCCACCCAAACTATCCCAGGATTCTGTGGTTCAGAGATGCTCAGGCTTTCTGCAGCCTTCCAACCTTTCCTCCTTCACATATCCAGGGATACAGCAGTGGGGAGCATTTTGTCTCACCTGCTGCCCCTGATCCTTCCCAAAAGGAAGATTTCTTCCCAAAATCCCACTCAGCCCAGGATTCTCTCCTATCCAGAGTAAACATTCAATCCCCATCGTCACCCACCTCACAGCTTCCAGGGTATCCCAGACCAGTGACACTGCTGCTCCTGTATCCTGGCTCTCCACATCCATCCTTCCCAGCCTCAGGGTCACGAGCTGTCCGATGCTGCTCCGTGCTGGAATTCTGCAGGAGATGGAAAGGAGCCTCCCCTGTGGAATACACAATCCAACACCACAGCAGATCACACCTGGCTCCACAGTGGCTGCAGCCCATTCCAGCCCACCCTGGTGTCCCCACCTGCATCCCAACCACCCTCCCCACCCAGGAATTCCATTACTTGCGTGGTAGCAAGGAATCTCCTCCGTGTTCCGAGGAAAAGCAGCAGTGGGCACACCGGAGACTCTGGGAAGCAATCTGCAGAGGATAAAGCAGGGAGCAGGGCTGGATGGAGGAGCCAAGCAGCTGGAATGAGGGATGGAAGGAATTACACATGGAGACAACAGGCTGTGAGGACTCACAGCCCTTTGTATCCATGTCCTATTTCCACACTATTTTTCCCTGCTGGCTTGGGTTTTTTGAGGAAAACCCTGAGCAGCCACACCAGTGAGTAGATGAAGAAATAATAGACCAATAATAAAGGATTAATGGATTACTCCAAAACAACAACCCAGTTCCATGTCTATTCTCTACTCTTCCTACTCCAAAAAAGTCATAAAATTAAGGGAATTCATGCTCTGGGAAATCAGGAAGGGAAACTAAAACCACGATTGCCTTCGGAGATGCCTCCTCTGCCATGCAGGAATCACTGGCTTCCCTCAGCTCATCCATGCAAGGCAAAACCTTGGGATAAACACTCTGCTGTCCCAGTGGAAGCACCACTTGGCGAAGAAAGAAGAGGAGAAGGTCCATGACCATCACTTGGCCAAGGAACAAACCAAGAGGGAAAGGTCCAACAGACAAACCAAGAGGAGAAGATCCATGACCATCACTTGGCCAACAAAATAAAACAAGAAGAAAAGCTCCATGACCATCACTTGGCCAAGAGACAAACCAAGAGGAAAAGGTCCATGACCATCACTTGGCCAAGGGAAAAACAAGAGGAAAAGGCCCACCAAGGAAGAGACTTAAAGCAGAGAAACATTCCAAAGGGGCGGGAAGCAGATGATTGATTGAGCAGCCGGCACATTTTTATTGGAAAGGCAGCTGGCTAGGAATGACTACATTTCCTCTGGAGAAAAAGCAGCCCCAAAGGCAGGACAAGAGGTTTGGAGGACACCTGTGCTCTCCCATGCAAAACCTTGGGAATTCAAGACATGCAGGATGCTCCACAATGGAAAATGGTGACTCTCTCTGTGAGACCTCAGGACCAGGTACAAGGTTACATTCAAACCCCACAAAGCATCCCAAAAAAGCCCGGCTTTAGTCCTCCTCATCCCAGCTGCCACCGTATGCACACGGAGTCGTCACCAGGAATTAAGGGTACCCTTTTTAATTGTTTTGTTAAAAATGTCGTCGAGACACCATGAATACAAGTACTGCAGTTACAGCCATACAAAAAAAGCAATACAAATTAAGCAGCTGAATACAAAAATACGTTGAAATACATGAACACCACAATGGAACTCGGAGCACTAAATCCCAATCGTGTAGGTGTGGAAAAAAATTAAATAAAAACCTTTTTTTTTTTTCTCGTATTTGACAACGTAGTTTTCTCCACTTTGAACAGTTACTTTTGCTAGTTATGTACTTCACAATTTCTTCTATGTACAGCATAGAATAAAATACTTTTAAAAGATATGACATTTCTCATCCTCAATATGTGATATAGTCTCTTTTACACTAATATTGACTGCAGGAATAAAAACTGTCCGTGTCTTACATCAACTCATTGGAAAAGGAGGAGCGACGCTTTCCTTTGAATTCATTCCCATGGGGTTTTCCATCAGTTCGGGGGTTTGGCAGTCCTGGAACGGCATCTCTCCTGGGAATTCATGTACATAATATTGCTTGGATCTATACAAATGTGGCAATCGGATCTAAGTGGTGATTGGGAAAGAGGCAGCTCACACATATACAGCTCTGGGGATTTTCCATGACTTATTTACAATGAAAGTGCTTTTCTCAGCTCTAACACGACCCGGGGGGATTGGTTTCCTTTCTACAGGTCAATTATTAGTCTCCCTGAAATTGGAAAGAAAAAGGATTCTCTAGAAAATACCACAGCTTTGCAAACACTCGAGCGTACTGGAGAACTGCGTGTGGTTCGGAGATTAGCAGCTGAAAAGTGGTGGGAATTATAATTTAAAAATAAATAAAGCCAAAAGAGGTAACCCAGGTACAAAACAGCAGAGAACTGCAATATCCACAACGGTAAAAAGACTCCAAAGCCATCTGCTAACAAAAGGGGGAAGCGGTCGGATCGAAAGTCTTGAAAACATCTTTTAAGGATTTATCATCGGACTCCCCGTTGGGATCGCTCTCCGGGGCCTGCGTTACCTGTCCGGGCTGCCTCACCTGCCTGGGGTCGCTGTACTGCGGCCGGATTAATCCCGACAGAGCCTGGATCGGGAGATTATGGACGGCAGGAGCAGCGCTGGAGTGTTTAGCCTGAGATTTACTGCTGCTGTTTGCTTTGTCTGAAGCAGCTTCCGCTGATCCTTCCGTGGGCTTTTCCGCGTTGGAGGCAGCCTTCTGCTGGGACGCATCTTCCGTGAGACTCGGCTCATTTTTACTGGAATTTTTCAAAATGCTTTTTTTCTGGTTCTCTCCGTTCTCTCCCGAAGTGGCCGGAGCCGTGTCCGAGGACGAGCTGTGATCCCTGGGATCGTACAAACTGATCCCGCTCAGGATGGAGCCAGGGGTTCCCAGCCTAACGCCGCTGGACGACAATTTGGGCGCGTATGGAGGCAGAGCATCGGGGTCAGACTTCGGAGTCGCGGCTTCCGAGGGCTGGGATGAGCTGGCAGCAGCTCTGGCGAGGCGAGGGTCAAACTTGGGAGGGTGGGAATCCTTCCCGACTCCGTGGTGAGCATCTGCACTCGACAGTCTGTGGAGTCTGGGATCGACGTTCTTTTGCAAGCGAGGATCCCCCAGTTTGCTGGAGCTACTGGCGTGGGAATCCGTGGATGGATCCAAGTAGCCACCCCGGCCCGCGAGGCTGTTTTTGGCCTTGGCAGCGAGCCGGGGATCGGCTGGCATCGTGCTGGGATGCGGATCGTTCTTCAAATTCCGCAGTTTATTCAGTCTCTGGTCGGCGATGAGCGGAGGGAGAGGTAAATTGATGGAAGAGACGGGGTCGGGTTTGGGCAGAGGGATTGGGAGCAAGTCCTCGGGGGCCCACACGATGTGCTTGGCAAAGTTGGGTTTCATCAGGGTCACGTCCATCTTAATGTGGCTGAACTGCCGCAGCTGGGAGCGCGGATCCCGTAACGTGACGCCCGGCAGAGGTTCCAGGGGAATGAGGAAGGCTCGTTCCCTCAGCTCTCTCTCCGAGTCCTCCTCGTCGTCATCCAGCCCTTTCTGCTTGACCTTCACTCCGGCATGGGCGTGGTGCAAATCCAGCTTGGCCCCGGCCAGCGAGGAGCCGGGATGGCCGCCCTCGCTGACCTTGTGCATCCGAGGATCGCGGGCCAGCCGGGGATCCAGGGACGCCGACTCCGAAGGCTTCCTGGGATGGGGCCTTGGAGAGGCCCGGAGTCTCGGGTCAGCAGCCTGAGGCCCCACACCTTTGTCTTTGGCCAGCCTCGGATCCGTAGGCATGCCGAGCATGTGCTGCTCCGTGGAATGTTGTTGCCGATTCCTAAAGTTTTCGCTCTGTTTCTTTAAGGTTTTGAGGATTGATTTAACACTGCTCCCCTCTTCCTCCTCACTACTGGAATACCAGTTGACATTGTCATCTAAAAATCAAAGAAATGCCACAAAATTTAGATTATTCCAGAAAATAATCCCTGGAGAATCCAACACATTCATTCCCAGTGAATTTACTCCTGGAATTTACCGGGAAACTTCCCAGTAAAGTCAAACTGAAAAGATCTGATATTAAATCATCGCTCCCTGTGTTATAAAAACCACAATCTAAAATGACAAAAATCCATTTAATCACAGAACTGCCGTAACAAAAAAAAGGTGGAGGTAGTGGAGATGGAATGCAGCAGAGCTTGGGAGTGTCTCCATACTCATCAATATTAATTTGGGAAAATAACCTGCTTTCAAACAATCCTTATCAGTATTAGTAAAAAAACCATATCTGAACTCTGAGTCTTGATGGGAGAAGGAAAATTAAGATGGCCCCTTGCACTGGTCTTAAATCCAGGTAAACTACAAATTTGCTGCCTCATTTAACCCAAATCCCCAGGTTTGCAGGAGAAGTCAAGATTCAGGAAGAGAAGAAATCAGAATTTCATTTTAAAGGATATTAAGAGAGGAAAAAATACTGCTTTAGAGGAAAAACATCAAGAGGTACAATCAAAAAACAGGATCTAGGATGCACTTCCAGTCCTGGCTGCGACAAACAACCCCTCTGGTTCAACCACGATTTTCCAAAGTCATTATCAACCCAAGAACCTTTTAAAAGTGCAACTAGATCCAAAAATTATTCACTGGAGCTGAGATGGACTGAGCCTACGCTAAGATCCTAGAACAAGCTGGGAAGAAGAGGTGACAATACCGAGCAGCTGCGTGGACATTCCCAGTAACTGTGAATGGTGACACGACGCGAGTCAACGTCAGCGGATTTGTTGACCACGGCCATTAAGCACGATGAGAATTCCAACCAAATCCTGCTCACCTTCGTCTTTGCTCATGGCCCTCTGGCCCTGGCTGCTGGCAGAGTCTCCGTCGCGTTGGTGCTTCTGGCTGAGCCTCACGTACAGGGCCTTCTGCATGGCCGGCAGGAAATCGGGCACGTTGATGCCCTGGTTGTGGCCCATGTGGCCGCCCATGCAGTCCGACTCGCTCCCGCCCGGATGCGACTCCGGAGCCATGAGGTGAGCTTGGTGATCCGTAAATTCTCCGTGCCATGCTCCATCTGCAGGACAAAACTCCAGTTAGCAGTTATCCTAGAGAAACGCTGACGGCTATAAACATGGAATCGTGGAATGGGTTGGGCTGGGAGGGAGCTTGAAGCCCATCCAGTTCCTGCCATGGCAGGGACACCTTCCACTATCCCAGGTTGTTCCAAGCCACATCCATGCTGGCCTTGGACACTTCCAGGGATGGGGCAGCCACAGCTTCTCTGAGAAAACTCTGCCAGGGCCTCCTCACTCTCACAGGGAAGGATTTCTTCCCATTATCCCATCTCAACCTAAAGCAAAATGTGACTTATACAACACAACTGAACAGCATCAGCTGAAAAAGCCAGAACACTGAAGACATTCCAGGAAGTTTCTATCCAAAAGTCATCCAGCAGACGTCCTTACCTCCAGAATTATTGGCTGGCTGGAAGTTGTGCACAGCTTGGTGGGAATAATAGTTGTCGTAGAAGTCGGCCGGGTTCTGCATGGGCTCGTACTCCCCGGGCATCTGCTGGTACTGCGGCCCCGGGGGACAGTGATTGTCCCTTGGCATGTTCACCATGTGTCCCTGCACTCCGGGGGAATTGTAGGATCCTCCCATCCCGGGCGGGGTGAGGGGTGGCCCACCCTGCTGCCCTTGCATGGGCATTCCAGTCTGGTTCTGTGGGCCCATGTATCCCGGGGGAACGCCCTGCATGGGGGGGCTCTGCGGCATTCCCGGCCCCTGAGGGCCTCCGCAGGGATGGTGCCCAGGAGAGCCGGGGTGCATGGGGGGCCCGTTGTGTCCTTGGGACATGCCAGGACCCGGCCCTGGACTCGAGCCCGGATTGTACATGTGCTGGGAATGTGGGTCGTTGCCCTGGAACGGCGGCCGCGGGGGCGACGCGCTGTTGTAGAAGGTCGGTGGCCTGGAGGCAGAAGAAAATTGAGGAATCAAATTCTGGACCTACAAACACCAGCAGTTGGCTCTCTCCTCCCCCTCCCACTCTCATTTGACCTGACATTGGATAAAATTCTCAAAGGAGCAGTATTTTCCAACTATACCCATTCCACATTCCTTAACTTGGCCAGAAACACGTTCTGTCCAATATTTGCTCATCTCCATCACTTCCGCCCAAGAAAAAGCCAACTGCAAAAAGCTTGGAACAGGGTATGAACTGCTCCATCTGCAGATGGAGATACCAAACCAAGAGCCAACTTCTGGAAGGTCAGGCCTAAGTTGCTTTCTATGGAAAGCATGAAATAATTCTGAAATCAAGTATCTGGCAGATCCTTGACTTATCCCAGAATCCTGACAGGAACAATGATTAAAGATTAAATGGTAAATATCCAGGGGAGTTCTCCCCAGAATTCCAACACTTACTTCTTCCCAATTTTGTGTGCCAAATCCACAGTGGGCTTCACGACGATTTCAAAAAGAGATGGGATTTTCTTATAATCTCCCGAAGGATCTTGGTAATTTTCCATGTCGGACTCGGAGAAGGGATATTGCTCCGGGGGAGTTGGCAGGAGTCCGACCCCTGGGGGTGGTTTGGGAAGAGGAACAATGCCCCGCTTCCGGAGTTCCTCCAGCTCCTTCTCATCTTCATTTTGGGGTTCCTCCTCGTTATTCAAAACCTGGAACAAAGCCATGTGGCAAACATTCCATCGATTTCCCAGTATTCCAGATCAATTTCGTCTCGTGCCTTTTATTGAAATATTATTTCCGTATTTAAATAAACAACTTTCCTGGTATCTGCTGCAATACTGCCGGACATTGACATCCAGCCCAGAGGATTCTAAACCCATTTTTGGGGGTTGTTTTCCAGGACACCAAATCCCAGCGAGAAAAACACTTCTCTATTTCAGAAAGGAACAATTTCCCACAAGTCCACTTCCTTCAAACAGGAGTGGAAGGAGTTATTCCAAGATTCCTCTCATGTTTTTAGTGTGGGATTCACACCCCTTTTCTGTTAAGGCCTGGGGGCAATGACTGGAGAGGAAATATCCCAATAAACCAAAGGTCAGGATTTCCCAAAGCACATGGACATGGCTCCTCCATCCCTTCCCCGCCCCGAGCGCAGCAATCCCGATATTCCCGGGATCCGGATCGCTCACCTTATCCAACAGCTCCTTGGTTTCCGCAGTCAGGGGAGCGTGAGAGAATTTGCATTTATCTCCTTGATAACACTTTGCTCCTGTGTGGTAGAACTTGCAGGGGAATTCATGTGAGGAAGGAATTAAGGATTCCTAACAGTTTGGGAAGGTTATAAAATCCAGCTGGCAGCTATCCCTCAATTCTTCACCAGGACACCAGGAATTCATGTTTATGGTAGGAATTTTGGAAGCTAACAACCAACTTACCTCTTAATTCCATTTTAAATTCTCCTAAAAATTACATTTCTGTGACCTTTGGATTTAATTTTTCCAATTGTGATTAAAAAGGGGAAGGTCTCAATTCCAGAGGAAAACACCAAAATAGTGACAAAGAGGAACAGATCAGGGGTTTTAAAGTGTGGGAAAATGTATCTAAAATTCCAGGGATTTTATCTTTGAAAATGTTACAAATCAGTAATTTTATATTTATTTTTTCCCTCTGAAGTATTTAAGAATAATTTTGTGATTAATCTACACGGTCAGTGGTAGAATCTCTTAAAAAACAGTCACCTTTAAAAATCATTTATATCAAAATAATTAGAAATAAAGTAATAGACATTAAAATTTCAGTTGAATTTGAAAGTATTTTTCAAGGATATTGTGCAAATAAATGCAGTTCTCTCCTTTGGTGCAGTAACCCTGGATGTAGAACTTGCAGATTTCCTTTTTCTTTTCAATCTCTGCATCATGATCAAATTTACACTGTTCTCCCTATAAATACATTGATAAAAAACAAGGAAAAGCCATTATCCATCTGAAATGCAGAATAATTTCATTCCACAGAAAAAGAACATCCTCCTCAGCTGAATTTAAATTTTTCTTCTTTACCAACATTAAATTCCATTATAAGCAATAAAAACTGTGAACGGGGGGGTCTGGACATTGAGAAAATTCCTGGTTGGAATTCAAAGGAATATATGAAGTGGTGAACAGAAAACAATCCCTGTTCTCTGCCTCCACCTGGGATTTTGCATTAGAAAGGCATTAGAATAATATTTGACTGAATTAGTTTCCATATATTCTGTTATCCATTAGGATTATTTTGCTGGATAAGGGTTTTGGGTATTATTTTAGGATTTGTTTTCCTGAAAAAGACACCAAGTGCTCTTTCAGTCCATTCTAAAACTGAAGGTGGCAGCAAATACTCATCTGAGCCAAAGGTATTTAAAGGCAGCAAGAAACACAACATTTCCAATCATTTTCACTTTTATTTCCACCATTTGAGACAGAAACAGAAAATTCCACCTCTAAATCCCAAGGAACCAAATGAAAGTGAGAAGCATTCAGTGGCTGAGTTGTGTTTTCTAACAATCCCACTTTTTAAAGTTTAGCACCACCAAGCAATTCCTTCAAAGCTCCCAAACTAGCAGGAAATAATTTAATATACTCAGGAACTGAATTTATTAAATTTAGAGATTCCAGACTTGGGAAATGTGATGTCATTGACACATTATCATTCTCAGGGTAAGTTTAGGATGTTTTTATTGAATATATTAATATAAATTTTTAACATAATTTAATTTAGAATGTGTAACAGAGGGGGATATTTTTCCACAAATAATTCCATCTAGAAATCCTCAGCATGTCAGAAATCAAAATACTGAGTTTCAACACCCAAGTTTGCTTTAAATCTGCTAAGAAGTAATTAAAAAAAAGAATTCAATTTACCTTAATGCACCTCCCTTCGAGGAAATATTTACAGATCTGTTTGCCCTTGTGCTCCACCGTGTGCTGGTTGATGAACTCCTGGCTCATATTAACCCATTTCTTCACTGGTTTGCCATCCTGGGAAAAAAAAAAAATCCACATTTTATCAGCTCCTATTTGGAGCACTGGTGATCCAGATATTGGGAATAAGGGCTGGAATTGCAGGTACCTCATGGAAGCCATCGGATCCTTTATTGCCGCCTCTGCCCCTGCCCCGATCTTTGCGCTTCAGTTTCTTTTGCATTCCACGCCCTCTTCCAACGTTGTAGTTGTTCCCTCGTTGGGAAATGCCTGGAAAACAGGGATAACCTCTTTAAAGGATCACAGAAATTGAGGGGAAATGATTCTCTCATGGCATCAAAGAGAGATAAATGGAATAAATTCAATCCCTCCCTTTCTGCTGTTGGAAATGTTATTTCTAAACAGCCCGAATATTCCAGGGAAACCATCCCTGGCTGCTTCCCTCATCCAGGTCTTCATCCCAAAATGCCACCAAAACTTCCCTTACCTTTCTGGATCCCTTTCATCCCCTGTTTCTTCACCGGTTCCTTTGGGAATGGAGGTCCCAAATCCCCACTGGAAGTCTCTTTAGCTTGTCTGTACTGTTTGAGCTGGTCAGCAAAATCCTCATCCTTTTCCTCCTCGTTGTAATTCCCAAAGTTTTCATCACTGTAATGACTGTAGTCGTCATATTCCTTACTTTTGACATTTTTTTTATGCTGCATTTTCTGGGAACTCATGTAATTCCCGGACACGTGTCCATGCTGTAAGGAAAGGGAGTGCATTAGGAAGCAATTCCATATTTCCGATCCCCACCCCTCCAAACTGATCTAAAAATCCATTTTTGGGGCTGTTTTATTATTATCAGATTTGCCCAAAAAAGCATCAATAATACAGGGAAAATCAGTTATTCAGGAAAAATTAATAATTTTCATTCACAGGCTGAGCAAAGCCAGGAAAACTGAGCTCCCAAAAAGCAGAATCAACTTGAGATATTGAAAAGTGGCTTTTCAAGAGTTCTTTCCTTTGAGTCCAGCCTAAACCCAATGCAGGCAATAAAAATATTCCTTAATAATAAAGATTCCTTAATTCCTGTTGCCTGATGGAGGAAAAATTTGTATCAGGCTTATTTTCTACCACAGATTCTGCCTTACATCTGGGAATCTCCTCAAGGGGATGAGAACTGGGTGTGCCTCCAGAAATCCAGGAGAACGGGCACTGGGATCAAGCCCAACTTCCAAATCACACTGCTTATATTTGTATTTTTGGAATGTCACCTCAATAAAGACCTGAGGAATGAGCTTCCAAAATTCCCACCTGACTGAAGGAGGAATCATAATCCCTGTAGGAAGAGCTGCTGCTTTTTTTGTGGGGCCTTTCCGTGCGCTCCATGTCGGAGTCGTGGCTGTAGTCGGAACTGTCATCGCTGGAAGGGGAGTTATGCTGGAAAACAGAACAGAAAAGGTGGGAATTTTGAGGGAATCATCTTCTTTCCCCACATACAATGAGCACAAAAGTGACAAATTTACATTGTGCCTCTTATCCTAAAAGCTTTTAAATCCCTCTGGTTCAGCTTCCATGATCTGGGCTTATCTTTGAACATTTAAGCCCAGTTTAAGTCTTAATGGTAATAAAACCATTTTAGTTCCTTCTCCAATTCCTTGGATTCTTGTCCTATGAATCAAATCAGCACCTCCAAAATGATGGGGGTTTTCCTAACCTTATGCTTGTCCCGTCTTCTCCTTTTGGATTTTTTCTTTTCCTTCTCTTTTTTGCGTTTTTTCCGGGATTTCCGGTGGCCTTTCTCATTTTTCTGTTTATCCTCCCCTTTTGAGCCATGTTCCTTCACATCCTCATAGGCTGCATCATCTATTTCCCCATCTTCCAGCTCTCCATCTTCCCTGGAAGAGGAAAACCAGGAAGCCAATGAAATTCCATGTTATTATCCAGCTCACCTGTCACTGGGAAAAAAGTAGTTAAGAAGTCCAAAGCAACCCCAAGCTGTGATTTTTGGGATAATTGGATACGCCAGGGAGAAGACACGACTGCTCTATGACCTGGAATTTCTTGGAATGACATTAATGAAATAAAACTGGAATGTTAATATTCCTGAAACACCTGCAGCTATCCCAAAAAACCAATTATGTTTTGACAACATCAGTTAAACTCATTCCCTCAAGGATCAATTAAAATATCCCCTTCCATAAAATACCTACTGCAAATGCTCCTTGGGAACAAAGTTGTTCCTATGTCCCAGTTCCTCTGGGAATTACACTCATGGATTTCCACCTTTGGGATGCAACCAGGACTGGAATAACTTTCCAAGTAAACCAATGTCAGTAACACAATCCCTTGCATTGCATGGCAGAGGGAAGACTACAGAAATTCTCTAATCCCTAAATTCTTTCCACAACATCCAAGCACTTTCCAAGCACTAAGCTTCAAGAATGTAAAAAAAAAGGGGGGGGGGAAGGAAAGAAGAAGAAAAAACCCAACAACTGGATAAATATGGATTAAAAAGATAATGGTCAAAAATGCACCATTTCTTGGAAAATAAGTTATTTTTCGAGGAAGTGCCAAAGCAGGAATTCCCTTCTGGTTTAGCTGCTTTTATTCCCACTTAAATCCCAAACTGGAGCTGTGCACCAGAAAGGGAGAGCAGAACCTCCTCCTTTCCTGAGCTCCCTCCCTCTCCCACAACCTCCAGATAACTTGGAGCTCGATGGATATGAAAACAATCCCAGAGAACGTTCCCACTGTCTGACTGGATTCCTAGAGCGTCTCCCAAATGGATCAGAAAGGCACAGAAGCCAAATGGTCTTCCAGGGGAAACCAGCCTGGTGAAATCACTGGGCAATTCCACAGATATTTGGGAAGGGAGAATCACAAACCCCAAAGCCTGGTATTTTAATTTCATTTCTAACCTTCAAACCTGGATTTTAGCTCCCCTTCCTTGACCTTATTTCAGGTCATCCTTGAAAATAGAATTCCTTATGCCCAAAGAAGATTTACTCCGGAAGCTCCTTAAGTCCAAGATCCAAACCCAGGATGCACTTTCTGAAATATTCTGGGAATCTTTACCCTCAAACATTATTCAAGTCTTCAAATTTTCATTCTCCATCATTTCATTTAAAAATAATTTTACTTTAGGTTAAAATTCCCTGAGGGCTAAAATGCCCCCAAATTTTGATACTACGGTGCTGCTAAAGAAATTAGGAATTAATAAGGAAAATAACTCCAAATAACAGAGAATTTTCACTGGGAAAATCAAATAAAAGCAGAGGGGTGGCTGGGAGCAGTAAAAAGTGAAAGTAAATGAATTCCAAGCTATTTTCTGGGAAATCTGGCACTGATTTGTGTGTAAATAAATTTGCCTCCAACTTTTTCCTCACCCTGCCATGGATTTACTCATAGAGAACCAAGAAATCCTCACTAAATCCTTGCAGGAAAAATCTTTGCAGGACCCCTGTGTTGGAAGACTCAGACCCTTCATCATCACAATAATGTCAACAACAGGAATTAACTAAAACTAATTAAGGAATTAAAAACATTCCTGGCTTGAGAAAACTGGATTAAAACAACCTTCCAACTTGGAATATTCAAAGTGTGAACAGAGGGGGCTTTTTGCTGTTTTCTACTGCTCAAAACCACCAATAAAATCAAAGACTTTGGATAAACCAGGATTAAAACAACCTTCCAACTTGGAATATTCTAAGTGTGGCCAGACAGGGATTTTTTTATTATTTTCTACTAAGTAGTTTCTTTGTAATTCAACAGATCAGCTCAAATCAAACTATTAACAGAATTCTTGCTGCACAAATTGATTGGGAATCGTGAGGTTCCCAGTATGGGTGATCCCTGCAGTGAACTGGTTTTACTGGTCCTACACTTGCACACCTGATGTAACACAAAAACCTGGGAGTTGGGCCTTTTTTGAAGTGAATTAACTTATTTTACAGAGCTGAAGTTTTATAAAAAATACAAATTATGATCTCCCAAGTTACATTTATTGTTGCTCTCTATAAATTAAAGCATTATAAAGCAACACTTGTAAATTAAAATTAATTAGGTTGTTAGGTGGCACTTATTGGCTCTATTTCACAATTACCAGTGTCACAACTGGTTGTACTGGTGGGAACGGCTGGTGACAGGATGAGAACTCCAAGCTGGAAAAACTCTGCTCCCAGCACAACCCAGAGTCACTCAGGCTTGTCCTCAAGGAGCTGAAAACTCCAGATATTTTCAATCCCTGAAACAGTGAAAAGCCACAGCCTGACTTCAGGAACTCCACGGCACAGCTCTGCCCCAGCTCCAGAGATCCCAGTGGATTCCTGGTGTGCACTCGGCTTGGAAAATAGAGCATGACACAACTTCCACCCTTTCCCAAGGACAAGCAGGAAGGGGAAAACAAGAACCAGGAGCTCTGGGCTCTGCCTTGAACTTGCACTAAACCCCAGGCCCGTTTTAGGGATTACTTCCCAAGGCCAAGCAGGAAGTGGAAAACAAGCACCAGCAGCCCTGGGCTCTGCCCTGACCCTTGCACTAAATCCCAGGAGCATTTTGGGACCACTTCCCAATTTGTACCACAGACCCTGGGACTCTTTCTCCAGCGAGGCAACAACACTTTTGCATTTACCCACAAGCCTTTTTTTTTTTTTTTTTTTGGTCTGTTTGTTTGGTTTTTTCCCAGTGTTTTCCGGTCCTCTGAAGTACCACAAAGGCTGTGGAACTGTGTGGGGGGGGAGGCCGAGCTCCAGGAATCCCAAAACCCCGGCGTTTTTAACTCCTGCAGCTCTGTCAGAAATGCTCAGGGCAGATGTGGGCTCAAGCACTGCTAACTGCCACCCTGGCACAGTATTTTTGGAACTACTTCGGAAGGCCAGGGCTGCCTGGAGAAAGGATTTGAATTTCCAGCAGCTGCAGGAGAGAAAAGGAGGGAGGGAGGGAGGAACACAGGTCCTTTCACCAGGAACAGGACTCTGGGTTTCTGCGCATGGGGATTGAGAGGTGGCAAAGATAACGTCAGTCAGCCCTTAATCTGCATAAAAAAGATCCAGTTAAATGTGTAAGGTGGAATCTGGCAAGAAAATGACGTTAAATATGGCTCTAGTGAGAGATTGTGGTATCAACAAAAACAGCCAAAAATAAAAAACCCGCCCAACTCGGAGCACCCTTTCCTGCCTGAGACAGAGAACAATGGTGACATTCAACAGACACCCCCTGGAAAGTGCAATTTATGGAAAGAATGGCAAACAGCCCCCCTTCCCAGCCAGAATAAATCAATGAAGATGTAAAAACGCATGCATTCCAAAAGGAAAAATTAAAACCTTGCTAAAAAAATGCACTTTTAATGCAGTGACCCCCCCCCTCCCCTCCTTGCATTCCCCACCACCACCACCCCGCTCCAGCCTAAAGGTGACCTGCCCCCCAAAAACATCGTTAACCCCCTCAGGCACATTAACAGAGCATCATCATCATCAGCATCATCATCATCATTACCAGCATCACCCCACTAAGTACCACCATTATGAGAAGCGGAGAGAGAGAAGAATGTTACTCGACCTTTCGTCCCCTGCATGTTGCCTGTCAGAGTCGGGCATGTTTGGGACAAGAACTGGGTTTGGGGGTTTGGAGAACAGGCTTTCAAAGGCCATTGTGCCTGGCTGTGGTGTGGTGAGGAG
>VWZW01003595.1:63946-81338 GCA_013397115.1 Edolisoma coerulescens | reverse complement strand
TCCCCCGGGACACCGGCGGGGCGCTGCGGGCATCCCTCCCCCGGGACACCGGCCGGGCGCTGCGGGCATCCATCCCAAGTGCATCCTTCCCACGGGCATCCAACCCCAGCGGCTGGGGTGCGGGTGCGTGGCTTTTATCCCCAGCAAAGCTGTTCCTGGTGCTGCCAGGACGAGCGGGCACCGTGCGGGAGCCCCCGACAGCCCCCCCGCTCCGGCTGGGCTGGGACCACCCGCGCCGGGCAGGGAAACTCTTTCCCAGCCCTGCACCCCCTCCCCAGCTCGGTACCCCCTTCTCCAGCTCCTGCACCCCATCTCAGTCACTGCATCCCACTCCCCAGTCCCAATATGCCTTCTCCAGCTCCTGCACCCCCTCCCCAGCCCGCTCTCCCCCTTCCCAGCCCGGTCTCCCCCAAGGAGAGGCGAGAGGTGCTGGGTCCAGCTCCGGTTGCTGCTGAGCAGCCCCAGCTCTGGAAGCAGCAGAATTCCCCCCAGACGGGGAAGGGGCAGCAGGGAAGGGCCAGGCCATGGCAGGGGGCTCCAGCCCTCCTGGGACCCCCCTCAAGCTCCTGTTTCCCCGATGTTGCAGCAGGAGCGATGGTTGCTCAGCATATGGATGGAAACCCGTCAGGGAGAAGGGAATGTGGGAGCACCCGCTGTTCCCATTGGGGCTTCCGTTGCCGGCTTCCACGGGGATTTCTTGCGGTGTGGAATCCCCCAGCAGGCTGTAGAGCCGGATCATCCCGGGGCTGCCCATCCCAAAAACCTCAGCACGTGGTGGAAAAGGGGGAGAACACCAGGCCCTGCAAGGCCGGCTGCCCCCTCAGCACCATCCGCGCCACCCTGCTCTGCTCCTGCTGGAAAAGATGAACCATTACAGGAAACTAATTCCACTGTTAATTCCAAACCCCTGGCACTTCAGCCCAGGAAAGAGCTCCCGGGAAGAGCCAGCCTCCAGCAGGAACAGCGTGCAGGAGCTAATAAATAAAAGAGACGAGTGTTTATTAAAATATTCCCTCTGCGTCCTTGCCCCGGTGCCGCTCACACCGTTCCCGGCGGCACTTCCGAGTCCTCCCCGCAGCTCCCGGCCCGCGGCCGCTCCGACGCCGGCAAAGTGCCGGCCTGGCTCCATCGGCTCCCCGGCTCCGAGGCCTGGCAGGGAAGCAGTGGCACGTAGGGCTCCTCCACGGAGCCGCCCAGCTGCTCCTCGCCGACGTACCTGGTGGCCCACGGCTCGCCGGGGTGCCCATCCACGGCCACCAGCGCCGCCTCCGCGCCGGGGGAGCCGGGCTCCGACGCCTCCCCGGCGTCCAAATCCGAGTCCGCCTGCGGGAAGCCCGAATCCTGCGTGGAGTCGGGGCTCTGCTCGGGAAGGCCGGTGTTGATGTAGATGGCGTCCCCGTGTGCCTTGGCGCTGGGCAGGTTTTCCAGCAGCTTCTCCAGCTGGACCTTGAGCTGGGAGAAGGTGGGGCGGGCGGCGGGGTCGGCTCTCCAGCACTCGGACATGATTTCGTACCTGGGAATCGGGAGAGGAGCGCGGTTAACAGAGGATCCCCGAATCCCAGAGTGGCTTGGGGTAGAAGGGACCTTAAAGCTCATCCAGTCCCACTCCTTGCCCTGGGCAGCACTTCCACTATCCCAGGCTGCTCCAAGCTGTTCTTGAACACTTCCAGGGATGGGGCATCCACAGCTTCTCCAGGCAGCCTACACTTCTCTGGATTAGGAGAGGTATGGGGGCTAATTCCCAGTTTCCCTCCAAGCTGGACAAACCTTGAAATTCCCACTAAATCAAAGTGAAACCAGCTCAACTGCTCAGGCTGTTTCCCGAGGGCATGGATTTATCAGCCCAAGCTGCTTTAGAAGTGTGAGAAGTCTCCAGCGCAGCCCTGGGATCCGTTCCCTGGGAACAGCCCAGCTCTGTGTCTGGGATGCCCAGTCCTTCCCTTGGCAGGTGCCTGCTCCCAGGTTGGATGTCAGGGAGCCCTGGAAGCTCCCAGCATTTCCCTGCCAGCCTCTCTGCCCTGGAGCAGGCTGGAGTCTTAGAGGTTCCTGCACTGCTTCCTTCGGGAGCAGGCAGTGGAGAGGAGCCTTGTAGGAAATGATGTTCAACTCTTGTTTATCCGGTTTGGATTCAAAGCTCTCAGCCATGGAGAATTAAACATTTTCAGCTCTAATGGCACTGGAGAAAAACTCGGGAAGGAAGCTTGGGAGAAAGGCCTTTGCTGAGCTGCTCAGAAATCCACAGGTTTGTGTTTTCTGTGTTTTCCCTTTGCAGATTTATGGATTTGAGGCAAGGAAGGGCCCTAGAGGGAGTTTTTGGGGACAAAGAGGAGCATCACCAGCCAGGACCTTTCGGCCAAAACAAATCCAAAAATAAAGAAATAAATTACTAAAAAGCCCCATCAATGACTGTTCCCGGTGACCTTGCCAGCCCTCCAAACCCATTGCTTCCCCTCGGGATATTTGCTGGGATTTCTGCCTGGAGTTCAGCAGATGCTGACACACGCTCTGCTCCAGGATCCGGCTTTCCTTCGGCACGTCGTGCAAACATTAAGGGGTTTGGTCCTGCGAAAATCCGGTTTCCCAGCTGGGATCCCGGTACTCACAGCTCATCCAGGCAGTCCTCGGGCTTCTTCAGGCGCTGCCCATGGAAGAGGTACTCGTAGATCTCGTGGTTCTGCACCCCCGGGTACGGCGTCATCCCGCGTGTGGCAATCTCCCACATGGTGACGCCGAATGCCCACTGCCGGCACAAAGGGAAAGGCCACGGCTGAGGGGACACTTCCAGGAGGAATGAAAGAACCTTTTCATGGGGAAAGGTCACTGCCTGGCATCCGAAGGACAATAGGCAGAGCTGTGGTGCTCCCAAAACTGGGAACGACCAGGGCGGAGGCGAGCGGCCCACTCAGGGAACCGACTGTGTCGACAGCAAAAGGGCTCCCACAGCCTCCTGCGCTTCCAGGGAATGACAGCAATGGGAGCGGCTCAGCCCAGCCTGGGGACCCAGCTGTCCCTCCAGGCACAGGGACCTACCACGTCACTCTTGGTGGTGTAGACACGGTCAGCCAGGGACTCGAGGGCGATCCACTTGACCGGCATCTTGGCGATGCGGCCCTGCCGGTAGTAATCGCCGCTGTAGATCTTCTTGGAGAGCCCGAAGTCCGCCACGCACACCGTCATGTCATCCCGCAGCCTGGGAAGAACAGGGATCAGCACTGCCCCGGGGCCACGTCCGGAGCCACGGAGCCCAGGCTGGGCTCTGCGCCTCAAAACCAAGGGAAGTTTTATTGAAGGGAGCAGGGCTGTGCCGTAAATCCACAAGGTGTTCATCCCGTAGGATGAGCAGAGGAAAACGCTCACATGCAGTTCCGAGCTGCCAAGTCCCTGTGGAGGAAGTTCCGGCTGCTCAGGTATTCCATGCCCAGGGCAATGTCCACCATGAACTTCACCAGGGTCTGCAGGGGCACAAACTGGGGAGGGAAGGTGGGGGTCACACAGCGCTGATCTGAAAGGCTTCCCTGTGCCGGGCTGCCATCCCAACTGATGAGCCCATGGCAGCACAGGAGCTCTCATCCCTCAGGCCGTGCCATTCATTGACCCATGAGCCTGAAGGAGCTGCAGGGGGGATTCTTTTCCCACCCCGATCCCTCCCAGCTCCTCTGCTCCCGGTGCTCCCTACCTGTGGGGCCATCTCCAGCCGGGAGCGGAGCAGGAAGCTGTGCAGGTCTCCGTACTTCATGAAGGGCAGGATCACCATGGGCTTGGGCACCTGCAGGGAGCTCAGCTCGATGCACACCCCTGGCAAATACGGACAACTCACACAGTGCCCTGGGAAAAGGGAGCCAGGCCCACCCCAATGCCAGCTGCAGGGCAGGAAGGGACGGCCCGTACCCAGGAGCTTGATGACGTTGGGATGGTCAAAGTCCTTCATGCATGCCGCTTCGCTGAGGAACTCCTCGATCTCCCGCTGGGAAAAGTTATCCACTGGGAAGCGGAGAGAAAGAAAGAGCTTTAAAACCCCCAAACAGTGCCAGGACGCTGTTCCTGAGAGAGGTACTGGGAACGTTGGTATCCAGTGGGACAAACAGCAAGTCCAAGACAACTTACACTTCATGGTCTTCACGGCCACCTTCTGCGGGGCCCCTTCGGGCTGGCTGAGCCGTCCCTCCATCACGGATCCGAACTCCCCTGCACCATGGGAAAGAAGGAATCCTTCATCCAAGGCACCGCCTTTCAGGACATCACCACATCCCTAAGATGTGGGATGCTCCAAGGTGGAGCCACAAGGCTTGTTCCTCAGCAGTGACGGGAGGAGGACAAGCTGGGCCCAGGGAAGGTTCCCTGCCCGTGGCAGGAGGTTGGAATGAGATGAGTTTTGCTCACCCTCTCCCAGGACCTTTCCCAGGCTCAGGGCGTTTCTGTCCACGACAACATCCTGCAGCTTCTGCTGGAGCTCCCTGCTGACCCCCAGGCTTCCCACTGCAGGAGAGGGGGACAGGAGCTCAGGCACCTCCCACCTGCTGCCATATCCCGCTCCAGCTCCTTCCAGAGGGATACAAACGGATCCTTACGGGTCAGTTCCACAGCTCTCCGGCAGTAGGACTTCTTGGCCGTGTAGTTCACTGCTAGCTCTGAGTCATTCCTGCTGAAAGCATTCCTGGGGGGACACAAACACATCAGCTGGATGAAGGAATCAGCGTGGCAGGGGCAGGAGCCCGGGGGATCCGTAGGAAAAGGGGAAATGCACGTTCCATTTCCTTTTTCCTGGATCAGCACCATCGCCCGCAAGGTCCGAGCAAAACAACAGCTCCACAAGCAGCAAGGAGTGAGTCACGGAGCTCTTGGGGAGGAAATGGGACACTCATTTCCTACTCAAGGAGCAGCAATGCTGCTGGAGCCCTGCAGAGTCCGGCTTTGGGAAACAAAACCAGGGCAGGATGCTCCAGAGCTGGGAAAGCAGGGAAAGAGTGATGACGACCAGTTAGGAGAGAGATCCTTCTTCAGTACCAGTTTCCAAACTGGGAGCAGGGAGCGGTTAAATGCCACTTGGGAAGTCACAAGGAGTGAGGAGTGTGGGGTTATTGCAGGAGAAAATGGCCCTTTGTCCATGATTTTAAACAATGCTGGGCCATTGAACCCGGCGTGGGATGAGGCAGGAGGGTTTCTCCAGGACACGGGATATTATGGAATCATACAATCATGGAGTTGAAAGGAACCCACAGGGATCATCCAGCCCAGCTCCTGGCCCTGCACCCCAACAATCCCACCCTGTGCATCCCTGGGAGCATTGTCCAAGCACTCCAGAAGCTCTGGCAGCCTCGGGGCCATGACCATTCCCTGGGGAGCCTGCTCAGTTCCCTCTGGAGGAAGAATCTTTTCCCAAAATCCAGCCTAACCCTCCCCTGCTACAGCTCCAGCCGTTCCCTCGGGTCCAGGTCACCCTCTGGTGACCAGTGACATCTCTGCTCTCTCATTTCCGTGCCAAAACACCTCCCCCACCAAGCTGCACAAGTTCACTTCCCTTTAAAAATAGGAATAGTGAGCAAAAGGTGAACTGCTGAGCTAAGGAAGGGAGGGGAAGGAAAAACCCATTCAGTCCCACACCAGGGGCGTAACGAACGTCATTTGTGGTAACAACGTTAGCCCCGGGGACAGAATCCTTGTCCCCAAATCCAGCACGGGCTGCTGGCCACCCAGCCCTGGGAGCCGCCCTGTTTCCGTCCCCTTACCCGTATTTTGTCTCCACGCATCGTTTCTGGATGACCACGGTCAAGCAGAGGACGACTCCGACGGCAATCGTCCCGCAGATAAATCCCAGGGCTATGACAAAGGAGTCGCCATTCCCAGAGGCTGGAGTCGAAGAGGGGGCTGAGGTTATTAATCCTAAGAAAATATCCTGTTAATGGAGCCGGTGAAAGAGTCAGCCTGCAGCACCCGGGGCTTGGGGCAGGAATTCCCAGGGGTTTTCCACGGAAACCAAAGGGTTACAGAGGGAAAAAGGGAATGAGGAGCGAGGCTTTCCCGCTCCCAAACCAGGATCAGCTCCCTGATCCTTGGCTGACAGGGAAAGCATCCCAAGGAGGATGGAGCGATGCCGAACGGCCTCATGGAAAGCAGACCCCGCGCTGTTCCCAGCATCCTGCCCTGCGCCTCCTTACCACTGGCGGGGATGAAGATCTCCACGGGAACGCTGAAAGGTCCCACGCCCCCCCTGGTGACAGCGGCCACGCGGACGGAGCAGGTGGCGTTGGTGGCCACCACGGGCAGCACGGCCACGCTGCCGTTCTGCCGCGCCTCGGCGGAGACGTTCTGCTGGAGAGAGGAGGGGAAGAAAATCCCGGGCTGGAGAAGGCAGGGAAACCTGGGATTTACTGAGAACTGTCCCCTTGGCAACCCCCGGAGCCGCTCTGCTCTCGCAGCCCGGGGGAAGCGCGGCACCGGCTATTGAGGGAGAAGAAGGGCCCTGTGTGCGGGGGCCGGATGGCACCGGGAGCGGAGCTGAGCCGCGCTTCCCGCTCAGTCCCAGCCCTTCTGGCCCTCCCCGCCTCACAACAGCGGCAGCCAGGGCCAGCAAGGGGCAGGGAAGGATCTGGCGAGGGAGGGAAAGGCTCTGGTCCCATGGATTGTGACCCTCAGCCTTCATTGTGGCCGCTTTGGCCCCTGGAGCCCTGTGAGCCCCAGCACCCACGGATCCGTGTGCTCCTGGTGGGATTGTCCAAGCGCTCTGGAAGTAGATCCTAGGGCAGGTATTTGCTGCCTGTGGTTTTTGTGCCCAGCTAATTATATCCCAGCTTTTTATGTCTTTCCTTGGCTGGTGCCACAGCAGGAGGCAGCATGGCTTGGTAAAAACACCGGAGTCTCTCCCTGCAAATTCCATCCTTTCCTGGTTGTTTCCAGCTGAGAAAGTGCTGCTGCTGCTCCCTGCCGATTCCCAGCTGCAAAACAGCTGGCAGCTGCAGCCAGAACATCTGGCAGGCTGCTGTGCCCAGCAGAGCCTGGCTCCTTCCTCAACATCCCACAAAAAAGCAGGAGCCGAGGGGGATCGGTGGACAAGGACAGGGAATGGAGTCGAGGGGGATCAGTGGACAAGGACAGGGAATCAGAGCTTCTCCAAGGGAAGCAGTTTCTGTTCCCTGTCCCAAAAAAGCCACGGAAAGGGATGTGAAACACCCCAGGAATGTGTGGGCACCTACGGGCAGCGACAGGAGCCGGAACCTGTTGTCACCTCTGCTCCCACATTCCTGCCTTCCTCCTCCTTGTATCCACATGGGATCCTTTCCCTGCCACCAGCCTGAAACTGGGATCCTTCCCTATCCCAGAGGGCTCTGCCATGTCATCTGAGGACACACCCGGGCCGTGAGCACAAAGCAGGGCAGACCTGCCAAATTCAATGGGATTTTAGGAGTTTTGTGGTAGTTGAGGAATTTCTTCCCGTCCCAACTCCGGAAGCCTTGGCTCCAACAAGGACTGCTGGTTAAAGAGGAAAATAAACCCGCTTTTGGGAATTTTCTGGTTGTGGAGAGGCCTGCAGGTGGCCCTGTGACACCGAAATTCAGCTTCTCCCTGACTTTATCCTGCAAAAACTGCTGGTTATTTTGGGGCACTCCGGATTTAGCCTGTGCAGGGCCACAACTCAGGGACTTCATTTCGTGGAATCATCCTCACAGAATCATTTAGGTTGGAAAAGACCTCTGAGATCATAGAATCCAACCTTAGCAGGAGCTTTTCGAGGAGTCAGAACTCCGGTCTCGTGCCTCAGGCTCATGGAAAAACTGAGAACTGGAAAAAATTTCACTCCATAAGCTGGAAAAATGGACAAAAAATAACAACAACAAAAACAGCAACAACAACAAATCTCTCAGGGCTTAAAGGGCAGGGCCTGGATTTGGCCTTTTGCTGGAGAGAGACAGCTCCTGTCAGCACTTTTTTTCCAAGTCACAAGACCCTGACTTTGTTTCCCTGGCTTCATTCAGGCTGGATCTATACGGAGGAGCAAAAGGAGAACAGAAAGTGCAGCATCCTACAAAAAAAGCAGGATGAGTCACCATTTCCAGCTGGGGTCACTCCACCACCCTGGCACGGAGCAACCCAAACCACAGCTGGATCCATCCCTGCTGTTATCCACAGGATCTGGATGGGATCTTTAGCCCAGAGCTGGGCCAACCTTACCCTAGAAAATTCCTGCAGCTACTTCCCAAATCCTAGAAAAGGCAAGCAGAGTGTGCCAGGTGATTTCACATGCTCACGGAGAGGCCTTTGGGCCAAAGAGTTCCTCGAGCTCTGAAACTGTGCATGGGATAAATCCCAGCTGAGTAAGGAACAGCTCAAAACCCAGGGAATGCAAGGCCAGGCGTGGTTTGAAGCCCACATGAAAGCCTGAGACAGCAAAGAAATGAGCTCCAAAAGAATCTACGGAAGCACCAAAACCCGTCTGGACATCCCTGCCGGGATTTTTTCCAGGATTCAGCCGTTCTCCCCCATTCCCTGGTGACTCACCATGCCCTCGGAGTTGTGCCACCTGTACCAGATGTGGTAGCCCTGGAGCTCCCCGTGGATCCTCTCCAGGGACGGCTTCGCCCAGCGGATCTCCAGCGAGGAGCTGGACTCATTGAAGGACACCGTCACATTCAGCGGCGGCGTGGTGGGAGCTGCGGGAACCAGCGGGAAAGGAGGTGAGGGAAGCTGGGAGAAGGGGTGCAGAAATGTGGGAATCTGATGGAAAACGAGCTGGAGCTCAAGCAGAAAGCCCATGGAAAACGGGGAAGTTTCCTTTCCCAGCCTGGCAGCAAGCAGGACTCCGGAGCTGCAGCTCGTCCAGCGGGACTGAGGCAGGGAAACCCTTCCCGATGCTCACTCCCCGTTTCCTACCTCCCTCGGTGGTGCTGGCCACTATCCAGGGGCTGAATGCCGACCAGCCAACCTCATTCCCGCAGGAAACACGGATGCTGTACTCTTCCATGGGCTCCAGCTGCTGGATGTGAAACACGTGGGGAGGCACCGAGGTGTGGAAGGGCAGCAGGGAGATGTTGCCTCTTGGAACAGCTTCCTTGACCTTGAATTGGGAAATCAGTCCACAAACAGGGATTAGTCAGCAGCAACCTGCAGGGAGAGATGTTGGAAAACAGGATCCGGAGCCCTGCCTCCCCCATGCCAGCTCTGCAGGGAAAAGTTCCTGCAGGGAAAGCTCATGGCAGGACATTCACGGGGCACAGGGAGGGGGCTCCAGCACGTGTGGAGCTGGGAACATTCCAGGGATGCTGGGAAGGAGGGAGGGATGATTTGCTGTCTCTTGTGGCACAGAGCAAAAGGAGCCCCAAATAAAATAACCAGGCAGCACATCCCAAATAAACAGAATAAAGCCCTTTTTTCGTGCAGCACACCATTGGAAAATAGCATTTATCTCCATGGGAATGTCACAAGACTAATCCCAATCCTTGTCACATTTAGCAGCACGGATGGATTCAACATCCCAAAGGCAAGTCCTGCTTTCCACAGAAAGACAAATTGCTGGATGTGGAGCCCCCATGGAGCTGCCCACAGAGCCACTGCAGCTTTCCAGGAAACGTCTCATTCTGTGGGAAGCACTACCTGGACCGGGACAGAGGGAGGAAAGAGGGAAGAGCAAGGACAAGGACACCCCAACCCACGTGCACAGGGTCATGCTCTCCTCTGAAAAGCCTCCATCCACGATTTTGGGATGGCAGGAGACCTATCTTTATGCTCCATCAAAAGAGCCCCCTGTGGTATCCCAGGATGGTCTGAGCATCTGTTTTCCAGCCAAAATATAAGGGAACAGCCTTCATCCTCAGGTTTTCATGAGCGATTCCCAGAAATGCTCCAAGTAGCTCTTTGGGAGACCCGGCAAGCCTGGGGGTGCTGCAGCCACACGCTCGTCCTGGTCACACACTTCCCAACCAAGCAGCATTCCCAAAGTTGGGATTTGGAGGGGCAGGTTCCCCTCAGCTCCCCACTCCTTACAAATAATGGGAAGGAGCTGAGGGGGTGCCTGTCTCCTGGAAAGGTCAGGGAATGCCACCTCCATCCCCAGGCTGTCACCAGATGCTCTGAGGGAGGCGAGCAGTGACCAGAGGAACACGCCCCGCGCTTCTGGGACCACACATCCTGAGCATCCAGCCCGATCCTCAACTTGTCTTCTGAGAATAATCCACCAAATCCATGGATTTTTGAAGGAAATCAGGATGTTTGCAAACTGCAGCAGTTGGAATTGGCAGGTGGGCCAGCTGCAGCCCTCGGGAATGAGTCACTGGCTCGGGGGCCCGGGGATTATCCAAGGGGACAGGAGCAAAAGGGCTGAGTCACAGCTGTGTTTTTGCCAGAATCCCTCTCCTGTTTTCCAAAGGCCATTTCCTACGGACAGACCAGGAATGTTAAGTCATAGGAAATTCCTTGGCTCTCCACCCCGCTCCCCAGGCTCCAGCTGGAAGGCAGCAGCAGGACATGGTGCTAATATTAGCCCTGGTACCTTTCTTCCCTGTAATTCCTTTCACTTTTACCTGCCTTCAAAGGTCGCTTCTCTCCACGTGTTATCCCAGCTGGAGTGGAGATTTTCCAGGATAAAAACCATATCCATGAGACAGCGAGATGGGCTTGGACTGGGAAAGCCAGCCACGTGCAGCAGGTGGAAAATGCCTGCAGGCTCCACCCATGGAGGTGGCATTCCCTGAGTTGTCCAGGAGTGGGGAGCTGAGGGGAACCTGCCCCTCCAAATCCCAACTTTGGGAATGCTGCTTGGTTGGGAAGGGTTTGACCAGGACAAGCGTGTGGCTGTAGCAGCTCCAGGCTTGCAAAATCTCCCAAGGAGCCACTTGGAGCATTTCTGGGAATCTCTCCATGAAAAGGCAGCACAACCTGACTGTGTTGCCCAATGGAAAGGGACTCCAGGAGAGCTGGAGAGGGACTTGGGACAAGGGCATGGAGTGACAGGACAAGCGGGAATGGCTTCCCACTGCCAGAGGGCAGGCTTAGGTGGGATATTGGGAAGGAATTCTTCCCTGTGAGGCCGTGGCACAGGCTGCCCAGAGAAGCTGTGGCTGCCCCACCCCTGGCCTGGACATCCCTGAGCAACCCAGGATAGTGGAAGGGAGTTGGAACTGGATGATCTTTAAGGTCCTTCCAACCCAAACCATTCCAGGATTCCATGAAATCTGTGCAGCTCATGGCAAACACCACCAACTTCCACCTGCCTCGGAGCATCCGTGTGGGGGAGTTGCAGGGATGTGGGAATTCTGGATGCCTACCTGGACACTGCAGCTGTTCAGGGCAGAGAAGCCATCAAAGCCTGGCACCCAGGATATCCCGATTCCATGGGCTGTCCTGTTGAGGACCTGCACGCTGACAGGAGCTGATGGAATTCCTGCAGGGAGAAGCCAAGGGAAGCCTAAACACAAACACGGCGTGCTGGCTTTTCCCTGGAGCTCCCAGGGCTCAGTGTGTGACCCCACATCCGAATTCTGCGGACGTGCCGGACCACCGGATAGGGAAGCACAAAAATGTCACTTTCAGGGCTATTTTGGCCATTTCTATATTTGGGACCACTTTGGGCAGCTTAGAGGCCACGACTTATTTTGGGGAACACCTTCCTCGCGTTGCCGGAGTGGCTCCCATCAGGAATGTCAGCAATTTCCACTGTTTCCTATGGAAAATTCCTATGGAGCACCGCCCTGGTTGTGAAGGAAGGAAAGGAGCGATGCAGCCCTTCCGAATCCTACTTTGAAGCTGACGGTTTTGCTTTCAAATCTGCTTTTTGGTGCTCCCTCCCCCATCCCGGTGCTGGGATGACCCCACTACAACCAGATCCTGCTGGATTTTAATTATAGGATTGAAACCAGCATCTCCCTCAGCTTGTGAAGGAAGAGTGCCGGGAAGTGTGGAGACTCGGACGCAGGGGTTTAACAGGGAATGGGAGCTGACCTTTGATGTTGACCTGGCCCGGGCTGGATGCGGTCAGGCCTTTGCTGTTGTGGGCCTCGCAGCTGAACAGCGCCGGCTCGTTGAGTCCTGCCAGGAAAACACAGCCCTGTTCCCTGGATATCCCAAAAACCATCCCAATCCCACCAGCTCCCCACCTGCAAACCCTCAGGGTTTCCTTTCTTAGCCTTTTTTTCACTTCCCTCCGTGGCACTTGTGCTGCCAGTGCCCAGGGGTGACCCAGGCTGCAGCTGCCCCGCTCCCACGCCGGGAGCACGCGTGCGCCGTGGCTGCTGCACCCAGCAGGGACGGGATGTCCCTATGGAGCCTTGCACAAGCTCCTGAGGAAGGGGTTGTTTTCCCTCCAGAAGGGGGAAGGCAGAAAGCAGAAGGGCCCCCACCACGGCCTGGTCAGATGATGTGGTGCTGGTCAAGGATTGCTCAAACCCCCCAGCTGATGGCGGAGAAGGACCACTGGAAATACCCAGGGCGGATTGTCCCGGCCCCGCGTGAGGCAACCCCGGGCTCGGGATTCCTGTCCCATGCCAAGGTGGATGTGGGGAGCGTTGGCTCACGCCAGCAGTGCCTCGGGGTGCCAGGGCTCCTGGGCCAGGAGCAGCTCTGCCCCAATGACCCAACCCGGCGGGTGCCAGGCGGATGCGAGGACATCCAAGAGGAATGAGTCACTTCTTCCGGCTTTCGCTGCCTCTTAAAGGCTGCCCGCCGCCGCATGCCAAGCCCGGGCAATTATAGCCCAGCTCTTAATTAACCACCGGCCTCCTCCTCACCAGCAAAGCAAGAAATCCCCCATCCTCTGCCTCTGCAGCAAAACCAGAGCGGGGTTTATGGGACACCAGGGATTTTTCTCCCTGTCTCCCACCAGCTGTCATGGACACACAGCACAGGGGGCATCCCAAACTCTTCCAGAGGCACAAAGCGGGGACCACCATTCCAGCAGCCCAGGAGAGCAGCTGGGTTCCTGCTGGCACAGCCAGAGGCTGGCAGAAAAATCTGCTGCTTGCTCAGGAAAGAGTCGCTTGAGCATCCTGCCTCTTCCAAGAGAGGGATTTCTGGCTGCAGCCAGAGGGGGTCGGATGGGGCTTCCTCCCCCAGCGTGGCCCCAGGGCTGTGCATGGCATGGGAACAGCCCCTCCTAGCAGGCACCAGCTCTGGGATGGCACAAGGCACATTCCCAGCAGTGTGTCCCGTGGCAGGGGCACTCCGTGGCAGGGGCACTCCGTGGCAGGGGCACTCCGTGGCAGGGGCACTCCCAGCTCACCTGGCACAGTCAGGACCGACGGGGAGATGTGGGGTTTCTGGTTGAGCTGGACATTGTTCCGGAACCAGTAGATCTCCACGGGCTCCGGAGGTCCCACAGCCTGGCACGTCAGGTTGAAGGGGCTGTTCCTGGTGACGTTCAGCTGCTCGGGCTGACGGATAAAGTGCGGGAGACCTGCACGGACGCAGGGAAGCAAGAGGTTCACAGGGAAGCAAAGGATTCCCCATTTCTGGCTCCCAGCTCCCGGTCACTCAGCCAGGACACAGCTCCATAGCTGCTCCAGCTCACCTTCCAGCTGCACCAGGATGGGATCGGACACCACCTCCACGCCAGAGACGTTTAGTTTGCAGACATAGGAGCCGTTATCCGAGCGCTGGGCACCGAGGATGCTGCCAGACAGAACGGACACCACCTCAGGGCTTGTGGCTTCCCATCTTCCCGGGAGCCAGCCCTCAGGGCATCCCTCATTCCCACCCCCTCCAGAAGGCCAGTGGCACTCACCTGAAGGTGGAGGTCATGGCCACCTCCTCCTCGTCGGGGATCTCGAAGTGGCTGCTGGCGATGCGATCCAGCACGTGCAGCTCCCTCCCGTCCTTCCAGAGGGAAATTCCCGGGGCATCGGGCCGGAGCAGCTCCTGAGGCACTTTGATGGAGCAGTTGAAGGTGACGTCCTTGTGCTCGTTGATGACCACGTGTCGCACCGTGGGGTTGAATCTGAGCGGTGCCACGGAGCTGCCTGGGGGCTCCTCCCTGGGGCTCCGCCGGGGCCAGTGGGCGAGCAGGCTGCGCTGGGAAGGCCGGGAATGTGCCCACAGGTACAGCCTCACGCCTCCTCCTCCCTCAGCATCCTCTGCAAGGAACGCCCGGCGTTTGGCACCACCACCGGCAAGTTTTGGAGACCCCGCAGCAAAACCACCCCGCTGCTCCCAAGAATAATGAAAGGCAGCTCATTTCCACTTCCCAAAATGTTGTCCCAGGGTTCTGGACAAGCAGCGCCTCCAAAAAAGTCCTTTTTAAAACAAACAGGAGCGGCCCAAGCTAAAGAAAACACTCAGCCACGTTTCTTTGGGCAGGGGAGAGGCAGGAGCTATTCCTGCTGCATTACACCCCCGGGACTGGAATATAAAAGGATCCCTGGGCAGCAGGAATTTGGGACTTTACTCCAGCAAACCCCTTGCGGGGCCTCATCTGAAGCATTTTCAGCTGGGGCAGAGGAAGAGCTCCCGGCTGGAATTTTGCTGATTTTAGGCTCTGCCAGGAGCCTGTCCCTTCCCAGGACAGGGAGAGCGGGACATGTTCTGAGTCAACTCTTGCTAAGTGCCTCCACTCCACTGCCTTTCCCGGGAAAAGAGCTGCAGAGGGATGAAGAAATGCCTTTGGATAGTGTATAGGAGCCAGCTGCTGTTGAGTGCTGCTCTCCCAGGGTCTTCTCCCACATTTTTTCCCAGGGGAAAGCTCTTTCTGAGGACTTCATACCCCCACCTCCGAATCACCAAATGGCATTTTCCCCCTCCCTCCCAGCATTCCCATCCAGCCCAGAGAACAGCTCCATGCAAAGCAATTCCCTCCCTCAAAAATGTGTGGTTTTGAGGAGATCCGATCTAGGGGATCCACCACGTGGAGGCTGGTTTTCCTGGACCATTTCTGAGCTTCCTGAGGCTTTCCCAGCCATCAGCAATCCCGAGCCGAGTGGTAAATCTCCCTTTCAGCAAGCAAAGGCATTGTGCCAGACAGGAATTTCAACTAAATTAATTCCCTTTTCCAAGAAAGCAAAGCCAAACAACCGCTCACAGTTTAAAAGATAAAGAAAGCACAGTTTTGACTGAACCTGAGCTCAGCTGAGTTTGTTTTTTGGGCAGGTTTTAGCCCTCCACCATCAAACAACAAGTTTTTAAAGCTACGTCATCACTGCTGTGAGTAATGGGGCACGAGCCTGGTGCGTTTTTCCCAGAGCCAAGAAACACAGCCCGATTTTGAGGCTGGATAGATCCCTTTGCTAAACCTCTCCCTATTTTTAACCCTCAAGAAATGCTGCTCGAGGGCAGAAAGCCAGCAGGGTTTCTCAGTGCAAAGGGAAGGGGGAGGCTCCCCCTGCCTCTCCCGCGGCACAATGGGTTTCCCTTTCAGAAAAAAAACAAAAAGAGCCGCAGCTTTTCCAACCTGCTTCCCTGAGCCTCCCATCCCGGCACAAACAGAGCCATGTGACTGCTGCAACACTGCAGGGGCAGCCGTGGATGGGCAGCCAGGTCTCCAGCAGCTCCCTAAGGACCTGCCACATGCAAACAGGCAGCGACCCCAAATTCCCTTCCCTCCCCTGCTCTTCCCAGAGGTCACTCAGGCTGGAGCCGCTCCCTGCCTGGCACAATCCAAGCTCCCACTGCTGTTTTCACGCTCCATTTGAAATGCTGCAGCAGCTCCCCCGGCACGGACCCCTGGCCGGGGAGGACATGGATTTGTGCCGTGTCCTGGGATGGTTTCTGCTTCAAGCTTAAAGGCAAAGAGCAAGGAGCAGCTTAGCCTTGTTTCCACGCTAATTAAATGGGAAGAGGTGTTTGCTGGCCCAGGAATGAAATGTTTTCCTCTCTGACTCATGTGAGTACAGGAATTCCTCATCTCCAGCACTGCCTTTGGGTACCCCTGAAGTTTGGGATGGGGATATCCTCATGGCACTTTGGAAGGGACTCGCCCTTTGTGGCAGGACAGCCCTTGCTTGAGTCCAGAGCAGCTAGGCTGGCTCTAAAATCCCAGGCTAAAGCCAGGGAGCTGCAAGCCCGGCGTGCCTGCGTGGGTGCTGGAGCAGCTCCCGTCCTAACCACAGCCAGGCCTCCGGGAAAAGCTGGCGTGGAAATCAAACCACTTGCTGCTCTCCTGCAACACCTGGAATTGCAGCGAAACTCCAGGGCCAACAGAGGCAGATCTTTCAGCCCAGGTCCTGTGTGCCTTTCTCCCTGGAGAGAGGAATTCCAGCAGGAAAATCGGGCAGGACACTTCATTAGGGATGAGGAACAACAAGCAGGGAGCTGCACACGCCACGACTGAAACAACAAGGTCTTTGCTGCAGTCATGATGCATCCAGGTCTGCCAAACTCTGGCTGCATCCCTAGCCCTGGAATTCCCACTGCTGGGAGCAATCCACCTGCTGCCAACAGCTTCTGCTCAGGCACTGCTGAGCAGGAGGAATAAGGAGCCCCTGCCTGTGGAGTTTCCAACCTCCCCATCCCCTGGGAGCTGTGCTGGACCTGGAAACGTCAGGTTAACATTGGACTTGATGATCTTTTCCAAGCCAAATGATTTTATGATTATAAGAAATTAATTTCCCCCAGGGCCACATGTGAATCCAAAGAGATTTTCCTTATTCAGACACCTTTTGTACAAACCAGCCCAGGACTCCCGGTTACATCTACAGAGAGTTCCCCTCCCTGCAGGCTCCTGCTGTGACAGTCAGGACTGTAACTCCTCCCTGCCCAAAGCAAACACATTCCTGCCTTCCCTGCTAAATTCCATCTGCACGGCAACTCCGAGACCTCCCAGCACCCCTGAGGTCCCCCAGCAGCTCCCAAAGGTCGGGCAGCCCTGATGACAGGATTTTTGAAAGTCCAAAAATTACTTTATCTCCTCATTTCTCTCTGCACATGGAGCTGAAAAGCCACCTGCACTGCAAAGCACCACAAACCGTGGTGATTCCCGATGATTTCTCCCAGCACCACTACGCAGCTGGCTCATGGCTAATGGGATAAATCCCAGCCTGTTGTGCCGCAGTTTGTGGTGACGTCCCTGCCGAGCAGAGGCACATCAGGCAGCGAAGTGCTGGGACAGGACCACGCTGCAGAGGCACAGCTGTGTCCTGGTACAGCCAAACTGTGTGTCCCAGGACGGCCAAATCATGTCCCAGGACAGCCAGACCCTGTGTCCCAGGACAGCCAGACCAAGTGCCCCCGGAGAGCCAGACCCTGTGTCCCAGCACAGCCAAAATCATGTGTCCAAGAACAACAAGATCCTGCGTCCCACGACAGCCAGACCCTGTGTCGCAGGGCAGCCAAAATCATGTGTCCAAAACAGCCAGACCCTGTGTCGGAGGGCAGCCAGACCCAGTGTCCCGGCACAGCGAGACCCACTCCGGGTTGCGACGCGGCCAGAAACCCGTCCGGAGCTCCCAGCGCAGCTTTTCCCCGGGAGCCGCCGGGCGCT
>VWZW01003595.1:24781-63878 GCA_013397115.1 Edolisoma coerulescens | reverse complement strand
TCCCGGGGGCCGCCGGCGCCGTGCCCCGCCCCGGCCCGGCCCCGGCCCGCCTCCCGGCGGGGGAGGGACCGGGCAGCACCGGCGCCGTCGCGCCGAGAGCGCTCCCGCAGCACTGCGGGGCCACCGCTGAGCCCTGTCCCTGAGTGCCACACGGCTTTTAAACCCCTCCGGAGTGGGGATCCACCACTGCCCTGGGTGGCTGTGCCAGGGCTGGACGGTCCTTTCCGTGAAGGATTTTCCCAATGTCCAACCTAAACCCCTCCTGCCACAGCTGGAGGCAGTTTCCTCTTGTCCTGTCACTTGTTACCTGGGAGCAGAGACCGACTCTCACCTGGCTGCAACTTCCTCTGCCCCATCCCTGGCAGTGTCCAAGGCCGGGCTGGATGGGGCTTGGAGCAACCTGGGCTAGTGGAAGGTGTCCCTGCCCATGGCAGGGAACGGGATGAGTTTTAAGGTCCTTCCAGCCCAATCCAATCCATGATTCAGACACNTTTTCCCAATGTCCAACCTAAACCCCTCCTGCCACAGCTGGAGGCAGTTTCCTCTTGTCCTGTCACTTGTTACCTGGGAGCAGAGACCGACTCTCACCTGGCTGCAACTTCCTCTGCCCCATCCCTGGCAGTGTCCAAGGCCGGGCTGGATGGGGCTTGGAGCAACCTGGGCTAGTGGAAGGTGTCCCTGCCCATGGCAGGGAACGGGATGAGTTTTAAGGTCCTTCCAGCCCAATCCAATCCATGATTCAGACACTTGTAGAGAGTGACAAGGTCCCCCCTGAACCTCCTTTTCTCCAGGACAGGAATGCTCCTTCTCACCTGGCCCACACCAGTGGGACAAGAGGGAACAGGGACAAAACCAAGGAAAGGAAGAAAACGCAGGTGAAACCAACAAGAGCCATTAACCCAAGGCAAACCGAACACATCTCCTGTGCCGTGGGAAGGAAACAAGGGAGTTTCCGGATATTTAGAACCTGCCCCAACACTAGCCTTGCACGGGGACATTTGGGACCAAGGCGTATAGAGGCTGTGAGTGCTTCCCCCACCACAGGAAGGGACTGGGATTTGGGGAAGCAGCAGCCTGCTGAAGTGGCTGAAAGGCACTGGTATTTCTCTGCGCCAACCCTGCTGCTCCCTGAACCTGTGACACAAGTCACTGCCTGCTGCACTCCTCCCAAAGAATAGAACCATACCTAATCCAGTTTCAAGCCTTTTCCAACTGGGAAGAAAAACTTTCTTAAGCTCAGTGAAAAAAAACCAACAAATCACTCCCAGACTTCTTTGACTTGCAAAGCTGCTTATTCACCGCACATCCCTGGCCCTTGGTGACAGGGATTGAATTTTCCTCCCAGCTTCCCACATCTTGAAGCCATCAGCAGCCGAGGAAGGGCTCATGGAGTTGGAGGCCCTGAGGAAAGGGGAGAAGGAAAATGCACTGAAACTGCTGCAAGATGTTGGAGCATCTTCTGTGCAGCTCCAGCAGCACTGCTTTTCCTCCAGATGTTGGCACATTCCCTGTGGATCCAGCATCCCTCAGGGAGCAGGACGAGACCAGGGACAGACATTTGTCCCATGCCTGTCATTTGTGGTCAGCCTTTGCCACACGGGTGCACTTTGATCTGGCTGCGTTCCTCGCTGCCGCTGCTGGCTCTGCGATTTTTGGGAACAAAGCCATGGAAAAGCCTTTGGACTTTGTGGGCTGCAGAGTGGAAATGGCCCTTGCATCAGGATACAGTTGCCCCACTAACACGGGGTGGGGAAGAGGAGCAGCTTGTGCTAAAGAGGAGTTACAAAAAGAAACAACGAGAACATGTTGAAAATAAAGCGGATTTCAGCAGCTCCCCAAAATCCCCTGATTTGGGTCATTTCTTTGCTGCAGCTTGAGCTCTGCTCCAGCTCCGGAGGGTTTGTTGCACAACCTGACACGAGGAAGAGGCTGGTGCACAGAGAGGGAGGAAAAAGCCAGAGGGGAGAAATCAGAGGAGAAGCTCTCAGGTGAGGTCTGTGATAGGAAAGGCCAGGAAGCAGCCGGCAGGAGCCAGTCTGACCCCTTTGGCTCTTGGATACCTCGCTGCCGTCCTCCTGCTCCTCACGGCATGTGGAATACTGGGGTGGCCTTTTTTGGAGCAAGATGACAGATTTCCAACCTCAGAGCCCAAACCCAACGGTTGCTGGGGTGTGTCCACTCAAACCCCTTGTGGTTTTTGGCCCCAGCCCCACCAGATCTCCCCAAACAGCATCCCCTGTTCCCGCTGCCTGGGGCTGGGAATCGGTTGGCATTTGGCCCTAGGAATCCCTCCTGGGGCGGTGGGAGAGGGAAAAAGGCAACTGATGTCAAAGGAAGGAGGGAGAACCTTTCCTGGAAACAAAGGCTGCCTGTCTGAGCGGCAGGATCGGCCCTGAACCAGCTAAACCAGTCGTTCTCCAAGGTTATCCAATCCATCACCGCAGCAGTCCGCGTTTTCCTGCTGTGTCCTGCTCCAGAGGCAGAGATCCTTATCCTCACAGCTGCTCCTGCCTGGATGAGCAGTTATAGCTCCCTCCACAGGGATCCTCAGCTCTCCCTCGGCGGGATCCCAGCGTTGCAGGTGCCTGAGCCTGACCCTTTTTTGCAGTTTCACTTCAGAGCATTGACTCCGTTTCCTCACCAGACTTTTGGGAGACCTCGGCGTCACCGCAACCCTTGGGAAATCGGATCGTTTGGCAGAAATGACACTCGGCAATCAGACTTGTGGGCTTTTATTTGCTGAGGGTTTTTTCCCCCCCTGGCTATTTCTGTGTCTTTATTTTCATTTTGCTAAATCGTTCCTTTATTTCTGCTTCCTCTTTGGGGCTATTTTTATTTCGATTTGCAGGAGCTCCTGTTCTTTCAAATGCCAAACTCCATTGGCAACACGTCCTTAGCTGAGGGCAGCTGGCCCGTTTGTGCTCAGTGCTAAACCCCAGGCACAGGATGCAGCTCCCAAACAATTTGCAGGGAAAAACGGAACATTTTGTGATGCCTCTAAAACGCCTTTTTCTTGCTGTGCCTGCTCTGGGCGCTGGGACACGCCGCGGCTCTTACCGGGCACATCCTGTCCCTTGGCTCAGCTGGTTCTTCCCAGGACAATTTCTCCTGCTCTGCAAATCGTTTTGCAAAAGCAAATGTTGGACTTTGGCTTTTCCCATCCTGCTTCTCCTTTCTGAGAAGTGTTTCTGTCCCAACTTAAACCAGAGAACCCCAAACCCCAGTTTCAAGTACATTTTCAATTCATTCACAGCTTCTCCCTTCTCCTGTGATTATTGTGAAACTTGAAAATAAATCATTTGCCCTCTCAGTTCCTATCAGGGTGCTCCATACAGGTTTCAGAGGAGGGTTAGATGGGATATTGGGAAGAAATCCTTCCCTGGGAGGCTGAGGAGGCCCTGGCACAGGCTGCCCAGAGAATCTGTGGATGTCTCATCCCTGGAAGTGCCCAACGCCAGGCTGGATGGGGCACACATCCTGTGAGAACAGAAAGGGTTGTAAAGCACTGCAAGAGGCTGCCCAGGGAAGCGGTGGAGTCATCATCCCTGGAATTGTTCAAAAAACATGTGGATGTGGCCCTTGAGGATGTGGTTTAGTGGTGAAGGTGGTGGTGGTGATGGTTGATGGTTGGACTTGATGATCTGAAAGGTCTTTTCCAACCTTAACTCCCATCCAGGAGGGAGAGGGGATGAAAGAACCTCCCTCCACTCCAGACAGGACAGCCCCTCCTGTGTGCCAGGAGCCGGGATTTTAGCTGGGATAAGTCAGCAGAGCCCAGACTTACACAGATTTTTGCTAATCCATGTCAGGAGCATGAGGAATGTTGGGAAGAGGGTTGTACACATGCCCGGGGGTGGCTGCAGGAGCCCCAGCAGTCCCATGAAGTAGTTTCTTAAGCACCCTATCAGAGAATCCCAGAATCCCAGAATGTTTTGGGTTGAAGGGACCTTAAAGATGATCCAGTCCCACCTCCTGCCATGGGCAGGGACACCTTCCACTATCCCAGGTTGCTCCAAGCCCCATCCAGCCTGGCCTGGAACACTGCCAGGGGCACCCACAGCTTCTCTGGGCTAATGTCCATGTCTCAAACACAGACAGCCATGGAGCCAAGCAGGGATTGTTGGGAATAAAGGACAAGGACATTGTCACGGAAAAGAACAAGATGTGACTGGAGAAGGGGCCATGAGGAAGTAGGGCAGGGCTTTTCTGGGACAAACAGCCTTGTTCCAGTTCATGGAGACACAACAACAAAAAAAAAGTGTCAGCACAGAATTCTTTCTTCCTGTATTTCAGAGCCCCTTTAGGCACTGGAAGAGATCTCCCTGGAGGCTTCTCTTCTCCAGGTGAGCACCCCCAGCTCTGATGGAGATCGAGCTTAAGATTGGATCTACCCACATCCCACCTCTTCTCTGAGTTTAGGAAACAAGGGGGTTCATTCTGAATTTCATGACTCCACAAAGGGTCTCCCTCACCCTTTCCTCCCTTTTACATCCCTGGCGTCCATAAAAATCACTCTAAGTGGATTCTGATTGTTCTTTATCATGGAATCCCGGGATTATTTGGGTGGGAAGGGACCTTAAACATGATCCAGTTCCTTGCCATGGGCTGGGACCCCTTCCACTATCCCAGGCTGCTCCAACCTGGCTTTGGACACTTCCAGGGATGGGGCAGCCACAACTGCTCTGGGCGACTCTTCCAGTGCCTCACCACCCTCACAGGGAAGAATTTCTTCCCAATATCCCCTCTAAACGTACTCTCCGTCAGTTTAAAGACAGTCTAGCACAACCCCAGGCTGTGTGCTGGGCGATCCATGACTGAAGTCACCACGGGAGGACAGCAGTCACCAACCACCGCCGTGCCAGCGCTCGGTACGCCTGTGGCACTGAAACGGCATTTTGGGGGAAGTGTCCCCTCAGGATATGCCGGGAGACGCGGGATTCCCCTCAGGATCCGCCGGGAAGGGCAGCATTGCCCCGGGAGCGGCGCGGGGCCCCCGTGAGGCGCGGCCATGGCGGTGCCGGCGCGCGCGGGGCAGGGCGGGAGCGCCAAGATGGCCGCGCCCGCGTGAGGGGCCGCCGGTGCCGCTCCCCGCGCGTCCCGGTGCCCGCGGGAGCCGCCGGAGCGTCGCGGAAATAATGTGGATATCGGGGCCCCATGTCGGACCACTGTGACGAGAGGGCGACGATGATTGCGGCCGGCGACCTGCAGGAGTTCGCGCCGCGGGGCCGTGAGCAGAGCCGGCGGCACCCCAGCGCCCTGAGCCTGCAGCTGCGGCGGCTCCAGCCCGCGCCGGAGCTCTGCTCCTCCGACGGCGCCGCAGGGCTCGTGGGCTCCCTCCGAGAGGGCACCATCCACGACCGNAACAGCCTTGTTCCAGTTCATGGAGACACAACAACAAAAAAAAAGTGTCAGCACAGAATTCTTTCTTCCTGTATTTCAGAGCCCCTTTAGGCACTGGAAGAGATCTCCCTGGAGGCTTCTCTTCTCCAGGTGAGCACCCCCAGCTCTGATGGAGATCGAGCTTAAGATTGGATCTACCCACATCCCACCTCTTCTCTGAGTTTAGGAAACAAGGGGGTTCATTCTGAATTTCATGACTCCACAAAGGGTCTCCCTCACCCTTTCCTCCCTTTTACATCCCTGGCGTCCATAAAAATCACTCTAAGTGGATTCTGATTGTTCTTTATCATGGAATCCCGGGATTATTTGGGTGGGAAGGGACCTTAAACATGATCCAGTTCCTTGCCATGGGCTGGGACCCCTTCCACTATCCCAGGCTGCTCCAACCTGGCTTTGGACACTTCCAGGGATGGGGCAGCCACAACTGCTCTGGGCGACTCTTCCAGTGCCTCACCACCCTCACAGGGAAGAATTTCTTCCCAATATCCCCTCTAAACGTACTCTCCGTCAGTTTAAAGACAGTCTAGCACAACCCCAGGCTGTGTGCTGGGCGATCCATGACTGAAGTCACCACGGGAGGACAGCAGTCACCAACCACCGCCGTGCCAGCGCTCGGTACGCCTGTGGCACTGAAACGGCATTTTGGGGGAAGTGTCCCCTCAGGATATGCCGGGAGACGCGGGATTCCCCTCAGGATCCGCCGGGAAGGGCAGCATTGCCCCGGGAGCGGCGCGGGGCCCCCGTGAGGCGCGGCCATGGCGGTGCNGCGGATTCCGGGGGGGTTGGGAGGGAAGGGAACTTAAAGCCCATTCGGTTCCCGCCCGCCGCCGTGGGCTGGGATGGCTCCCACCACACCAGGCTGCTCCAAGCCTCCTCCAGCCTGGCCTTGACTTCCAGGGATGGGGCAACCTGTGCCAGGGCCTCAGCACCCCCACAGGGAAGAATTCCTTCCCAATATCCCATCTAACCCTGTCCTCTGGCAATGGGAAGGCATTCCCCGTGTCCTGTCATTCCACACCCGTGCCCAAGTCCCTCTCCAGCTCTCCTGGAGCCCCTTTAGGCACTGGAAGGGGCTCTAAGGTCTCCCTGGAGGCTTCTCTTCTCCAGGTGAACACCCCCAGCTCTGATGGAGAGCGAGCCTAAGATTGGATCCGTCCACATCCCAACTCCTCTTTAACAAGGAGTTTAGGGAACAAGGGGGTTCACTCTGAATCTCAGAACTCCACAAAGGGTCTCCCTTACCCTTTCCTCCCTGGCTTCCATCAAAATCACTCTAAATGGATCCTGATTGTCCTATACCGTAGCATCCCAGGGGGTTTTGAGTGGGAAGGGACCTTATGGATGATCTTATTCCAGTCCTTGCTGGGGGAAGGGACACCTTCCACTATCCCAGGTTGCTCCATGCCCCATCCAGCCTGGCCTGGGACACTTCCAGGGATGGGGCAGCCACAGCTTCTCTGTGCCAGCACCTTGTAACTGGCCAAACTCATCACACCCGTGGATCTTGTGGCTTTTCCTGAAGAAACCCCTGTTTTCCAGGAAAGCTGGCAGCTGAGGAAAGGCATCAGTGATGTTGGGGAGGAGGTGGACTACGACGAGGAGCTGTACGTGGCCAGCAACGTGGTCATCTGGAGCAAGGGCAGCAGAAGCCAAGCGTCCACCGTGTACAAGGCATTCACCGTCGACAGCCCCGTCCTGCAGGTACGGAAACGTGGGAAAGGGGCACTGAGGGAATCCACAGACCCTTTCCAGACAGTGTCTTGGGGTGGGGTTAGCTTGGAGAACACGGGAAGGTGATGTTGTGTGGGAGCATCAGCTGATGTTGGAGAATTAATGACGCTGTGTTGGGTTTCAGGCCTTGTGGTGTGACTTCACTATCCCCCAGGAAAAATCAGAAAAAGCTGATGGTGAGTGTCCTGCTCCTTCTACTGCTGGGCAGATGCTCAGAGCTCAGCCCCGTTGGCTTGGAATCATGGAATTGTTTGGGTTGGAAAAGCCCTCCGAGACCACCGAGTCCACCCGCTGCCAAGGCCACCACAAAACCACGTCCCCGAGTGCCACATCCACGTGGCTTTTGTATCCCTGTGCCTGTGTTGGGGCTGGACACCCTTTTGGAGAAAAAAATTTCCCAATATCCAACCTGAATCTCCCCTGGTGCAACTTGGGACTGTTTCCTCCTGTCCCTGTTCCCTGGGAGCAGAGCCCGACCCCCCCGGCTGCCCCCTCCTGTCAGGGAGTTGTGCAGAGCCAGAAGGTCCCCCCTGAGCCTCCTTTTCTCCAGGCTGAGCTTCCTCAGCCATTCCTTGTTTTCCAGCCCCTTCCCAGCTCCGTTCCCTTCTCTGGACACACTCCAGGAGCTCATTCACCAAGACTCGATATGTCAGAATTTACTTTTTGTGTATAAGGGATGTCTGAAACAGAGAAACTTCACTGTGTAATTGGTTTTTTCCTTCCTTTCCTTTTCCAGTTGCAGGCAGTGAGGAAATAGTGGAGAAATGCATCTGCATTTTGCAGAATTCCTGCATCAACGTGCACAGCATGGAGGGGAAGGATTACATTGCTGCTCTGCCTTTCCAGGTAACTTCTGCCTTGCTTTTTCTGCACAAGTGGAATCTTTTTGTCCACATTTACATTCCCCAGCTCTCCAGAAAAAGCCTGGACATCTTATTTTCCTATAAAACCCTCAAACATAATCAATGCAGCTCGTGGTTGGGTTTTTCCCCCCCCCCCTATAAATCCATAATTTTTTTATAGGTTGCAAACGTCTGGCCAACCAAATATGGGTTGTTATTTGAGCGCAGCAGTTCTTCCCATGAGGTGCCTCCAAGCCCACCCAGGTATGGGATGGGGGATTTGGGTGGTTTCCTGTTGGATAATCTCATAAGGAGCGGAGGAGTTGGAGGGAAGTGGGGAAAGATCCATGTGCTTGTGATGGGAAAAGGTGAAATCGGGTGGAAAAGGAGGAAGTTGTGGTTGGCCCATCCCTGGAAGTGTTCAAGGACAGCTTGGATGGGGCTTGGAGCAACCTGGGAGAGTGGAAATGTCCCTGCCCATGGCAGGAGGTGGAATGGGATCATTTTAAGGTCCCTTCCTACCCAAACCATTCTGGGATTCCATTGACGGGATTCTTCCAGCCTTTTTATCCCATCTCAGTGACTCTGAGTGAGCACACTCAAGGCTGAATGTTAAGAACTATTTGGGAATGCTGGTCCTGGGAATAGGATCTGGGAACAGCCACAATATGGGTGTCACCAGCCTGATTCCATTAAGGTTTGTCCTGGGATTTGATTCCAGGCTGTGATGAACAACTGGGAGAGTCACTGAGGGATTGTCATCAAGACATTTTCTCTCAGCTGCAGGATCCCATTCCCTGTTGGCTGGGGATCCCATTCCCTCTTGGCTGAGGATCCCATTCCCTGTTGGCTGGGGATCCCATTCCCTCTTGGCTGAGGCTCCCAGCCCCTGTGGAATGCCTCTGTGGATCCCAAAGGAAGCAGCTGGACAATGCACTGATGAGCAGCTTTAATCCACTCTTTTGGGTTTTCTCTTGGGGTTCTCTAGTCCACAGAAGAGCTGGGATTAGGAATAGAGGTCCTGAAAAGTTGAGTCTACTCAGTCAATCCAGCAAGCTTCTGGAGATGGAATCTGTGTCCCTGCTGTCACATTCCAGGCTCTGATTTGTCTGGCTTTTCCCTAGGGAGCCTTTGCCGACGATGTTCAGCATGCTGCACCCCTTGGATGAGATCACCCCTCTGGTCTGGAAGTCTGGAGGTAGGTTGGATGTCACTGGAGTCCCTCAGGGTGGCAGCAGATCCCAGTGTGTCCCTGGAGCATTCCCTGCATCAAAAACTCTGGGAAGAATCCCTTCCAAGGATGCAGTTAGAGCCGCTGTGTGAGCAGGGAAGCTGCTCATGGGAGAAACCCGGGTTGTGGAAGGAAGAGAGTATGGGAAATGCTGACGGTGTTGTTCTGGAGCTGATCCTTTGGAATGAATCCCTGTTTTCCAGGAGTGTTTGGATCATCCCGGGTGCAGTACGTGGCTGACCACACGCTGAGGATCGTGTTCCTCAGCGCTGACCCTTCCATTGTGATGACCTACGACACTGTGCAGAGCTTACACGCAGTCTGGGCCCTGAGGAGAGTCAAGCCAGAGGTACCCGTTCCCTGGGGAATAAAGATCCCTGGAAAACAGCCGTGGGCATTTCCGTGCCCTTACGTGTGTTAGGAACGCCTGGGATTGGGATTTGTTTCAATTAGAAGAGTAAGGTGTTTGGTTCTTTTGCTTTTTTAATCCATGGATTTGCCTGGAGCAGGGAGATCATGTGATGGTGGAGGATTCTGTTACTAACATGGTTTTCCATACACTGGACCAGAAGGTTTAGGAAAAGTGGGAAGTAACTCAGTGCCATGAAAACTTTGATTGTTAGGGTTATGAGGCCTGGCACTGTTTATCCTGAGAAGCTCTGGATGCTCCATCCCTGGAAGTGTTCCAGGCCACGTTGGAGAGGGCTTGCAGCAATCTAGAATAGGGGAAGGTGTTCCCATGGCAGGGGGTGGGACTGGCTGGGCTTTAAGGCCTTTTCCAACCAAATCCTGTGATTTTGTGGAAAGCATTGGAGCAGTTTCTGTGGGAGTGGGCGAGCAGGGTTGATGGGAATAGCTCATAGGCTGAGCATGAATTTGTAACACGTAACTGATGGGAAGAGCTGCTGGAAAAGCCTCTCCCTGGCTTTCCTTGCCCACACACCGTTGGTTTTCCTCCCAGGAGCAGAGCCTGGTGCTGAAATTCCCGGAGCAGGGGGGCACCCCCCAGCACATGGCCACGAGCAGCTCCCTGACCGCTCATCTCCGGAGCCTCTCCAAAGGAGACTCCCCTGGGGGTTCCCCTTTCCAGAACTACTCGTCCATCCACAGCCAGAGCAGATCCGGCTCCTCTCCCAACCTGCAATCCCGCTCTCCCACCATCTCCAACATGGCTGCTTTGAGGTGGGCACCCACAGCAAATCCCAAAGGATGGGAGCTTTGGAATACCGTGGACACGTTTTGCTCTCTGTCTTTCCATCCAAGGCTCGGGTACCTCGTGTGTTGCAGGAGCACCTGAAATTCCTCTTGGAATGCCCTTCCTGTGCTGTTATCCCGAGGGCACAGGAGGATAATCCTTGTGCCAGAGCCAAGGAATGCTCTGTCATGGATCAAGGAATGTCTGCAGGATGTTTGAGTCCCAGGAGTGTTTTGGGGTGGCTTCTCTAAAGAAATTAGAGGGAAGAGGTTGGGAGGGATTTTTGATGGAACGGACCATCTGAAACCCTTTTGAAATCTCTTCTATTGGATTCAGAATGAGATGCCTGGAAAATAACTGGAGAATTATTTTCCTATGCTGGAAAACTAAAGGAAATCAGCAGTGAGCTAGTTCCTGGTTTAGGGTTTGATTGGGTTTTAAAGTCAGTGGATGAGCTCCCTGGGATTCTCCCTGACTTTGGAGATCCGCTTTTCGACTGTATCCAGTGTCTGATTCTGTCCCAATTTTGAAGATCCACTTTTCAACCATGTCCAATGTCTTTGATTCTTTCCCTGATTTTGAAGATCCACTTTTCAGCCGTATCGATGTCTGATTTTCCCGTGATTTTAAAGATCTCCTTCTCATCCATATCCCATCTCTGCCTGCAGCCGCTCCCATTCTCCAGCCCTGGGAGTCCATTCCTTCTCTGGAGTGCAGAGGTTCAGCTTTTGCAGCAGTGCCCAGTCTCCGAGGAGACCCAGCGTTACCCATTCCCCGAGTTCCGCTTCCAACGACTCCTTCCTCGTGCCGGAGACGGAGCCCATCGTTCCCGAGCTCTGCATCGACCATCTGTGGACAGAAACAGTCCCAAGCATGAGGTCAGGTGCTTTTCTTGGGATGGAAGGCATTTCCATTGTGGGAAGTGGGAACTAAAGTGAAATCACAGCTTATTTGAGTGGTTTTTCTGCAAATGGAGCTACCTTGGAGCCGATTCCTGGGCTTGCGCTCCCTGATTGTTTTGGGAAATGATGCTTCCTAAGTGCCTGGCTCCCTTCCAGAGAATTGGGCACCTGGAGCAGTTTTCCCTGGTGTATTATTCCAGGCTTTCTGAATGGTTTAATGAAGTCTCCAAAGCAAAGCAGGTTCTAACCTGGTCCTTGTGTCTCTTTTCCAGAGAGAAGAATTCCCAGGCATCCAAAGTATTCATTTCCACCGACCTTTGTGGGCAGAAATTCCTGTGCTTTTTAGTGGAATCCCAGCTCCAGCTGAGGTGAGCATTCCCACCTTGGGGACAGGTCAGCCAGGAGGAGCACTCCAGGAATTCCCAGCTGGAAGTACATCAGGGGTTATAATTACCTAGAAAATTAAAAATAAGTGGATTTATTTTGGATAAAGCAGGGAGAAGAAGGAGGAAGGAACCACAAAACCCACCAAAAAAAATTCACTGCACTGTTGGAATTTTGTGTTTTCTTTCTGTAACAACACCCAGGACAAGCGTTTCATGTTTCCTGTTGTTCTCCCTAATCCCTAGGTGTGTAAAGTTCCAGGAGAGCAACGATAAGTCCCAGCTGATCTTTGGGTCTGTCACCAATATTCCAGCAAAGGATGCGGCTCCGGTGGAGGTACTGTCACCTTGGAATGTCCTTGTCATCCAGCTGGTGCCTCCTTAATTAAACACAAGGAGCTGAATGTGCTGCTTGGTTATTCCAGGGAATTGACACTCTGCTGGTTCTGGAAGGCAGTGGGAATCTGGTGCTTTATTCCGGAGTGGTTCGGGTGAGCAACGCCTTTTCCATCCCTGATTTCTGTGCAGTGCTGCAAAGGGAGTTCTGAAGCATCCATGGCATTAATGGGACACAGAAATAATTTTATGGGGGGTTATTTTCAGAGAAAAACTTAATTTTTTGTTTCCCTTTTCCACCAAAAAGGTGGGGAAGGTTTTTATTCCCGGGCTTCCTGCTCCATCCCTGACAATGTCCAACCAAATGCCTCGGCCAAGCACTCCCTTGGATAGTGTCAGTACTCCATCCAAGCCTTTGAACAAGCACCTGGGGCCCCTGGAAGAGGTAAGAAATAAGGAAATATTCCTTTTGTTGGGATGATTGGTGGTTTTTTATCTTCCAAGGTATCTTCTGGAGTTGAATCTCTCCTTCTTGTTCTGTAAATCCCCTGAATAAACTGTATTTAAAGGACATTTCTGTGGTGCTGCCCTGTTTATTTGTTTATTTACGTTTGCCATAAAACTTCCAAGGCAGGGATTGGAAAGATTTACAGTTGTTTCCAAGATTCTTCTTAGTACTTTAAACCAAACAATTTTAGCTGTTCTTTGCTGAGATGCACTTTAATTGTGAATTCCAGTTCAATTTGAACTCTAACCAATCCCTTTTCCCACTTTTCAGAGTGTAATTTTGTCACCAGTTCCGGAATTAAGGGATTCTTCCAAGCTCCACGACTCTCCCTACGTTGAGGACTGCACTTTCCAGCAGCTTGGGACTTTCATCCAAGCTCTGAGGGATCCTGTCCACAACAGAGTAACTTTAGTAGGTATTTCCCTGTCATTTGGGGCAACGCTTCTGGTAACAAAGATTATTTCAAGCTAATTCCAAGATTTCCAGTGTTTCACAGAGCTGGTGCCTGAATTCCACATCTTAGTGCAGCAAACAGCCAGGATTTGGGAATATCTTCATCCACTAAGGAGTTCTGAGTTGATAGAAAAGGCCTCTGCCTGCACTTGATGCATTTCCTGATTTCTCTCCCCTTTTGTTGGATTTTCCAGGAGCTCAGCAATAACACCATGGTTCGGATCAGTATTCCTGAAATCGCCACCTCGGAATTAGGTAAGATTCCAAAGCTTTAGGTGGCTTCTGCTTTTCTTGGGGAAGGGCCAAGATGCCAGTTCAAACGTGAGTGGTTTCAGTAATGAGCAAAAAAGGGAATATTTTTCCTGATTTTTGTTCCAAATCAGAGGATTTGTGCTCAACTCAAGCTGCTGGAGCGTCGGGGCTTTATTTAAACGCAGTCCTATGAGAGGAACCTGTGGAGATTTCCACCACTGATGGAGCAAACCCCAGGGAACCAGAGCTGATGGATGATTTCCTTCTTTTCCAACAGTGAAAAGATGCCTGCAGGGGGTCAAAGCCATCCTGCCCAAGGAGACAGCTGTGCAGATGTTGGTGAAGTGGTACAACGCCTACAACGCCCCGGGAGGGCCCAGCTACCACTCGGAGTGGAATTTATTTGTCACCTGTCTCATGAACATGATGGGTTACAACACCGAGAGGCTCTGCTGGACACGGAATGTGAGCACATTCATCCTCTGCTTCCAGTTTTCAGGCCTGTTTCACCCTGTGTTTATCATGAGATGCATTTATTATAAAAATAAACGCTGGAGATTTGACTCCAGCTCACACCTAACCCTGCTGCATTAAATTTGGTTCATCTTACCCATATTAAATTGAGTCTGAGTTTAAACACAGGTCACAACTCAGATTGTTGTTCCTTAAAGAGGATTTTGGATTTCTGGGTTTTTTTCAGCTAATCTAGAAGTACCTCAAGCCACATCATGTCCTACTTGGTTTGAATTTAGATTCACTTTGATTTGTGATTCACTTAGGAAACCTTGGGAACTTTCACTCCTGAGCTGCTTTTATTTCATTTTCTTATTCTATTTATTTCTTTTATTTTTATTTCTTTTATTTTTATTTCTTTTATTTCTTGCAGCTTGATTTTGAAGGATCGCTCTCCCCAGTCATTGCTCCGAAGAAGGCAAGGCCATCAGAAACAGGGTCAGATGAGGTAAGAAATGGGTTTTTCTTAAAAATAACAGGCAGGAGGAGCTGTTTGGGATTGGTTTTTTAAGGCAAACCAGAGGAAACACCCTCTGAGTGTGGAATTTCATCTGACAAACCTTTGGGGTAGAAAAGTTTTCCGAAGCTGCACCGTGTGATGTTTGTCACGATTCTGACTTCCAGAGGATGGATTAGGGAATGAAGGCTTTGATTCTTTTAGGGGAAGGATGGAGCTTAATCATTGAATCCCTGTGGTTTGCAGCGTTTGTGCAGCACATTTTCCATCCAACAGTTACATTTGGATTGGTTTTTAGGGAAAAAACTCCTCTGTAACAGTGCTTTGGAATTACCTTGCTGGAAATTATGTTCCCCATGGATCCTCTACCTCTCTTCCCTGTTTCTTTGCTCTAGGACTGGGAATATCTCCTGAGCTCTGACTACCACAGGAATTTCGAGTCCCATCCCGTTGCCAAAGCTCTGCGCCTGGACCCTCTGGAAGTTTCAGCTTCCAAGGATGACTTTCCCCAGAGCCTCAGCTTGGATTCCTCCACGCTCCTTTTCGCCCACATTCCTGCCATTTTCTTTGTTCTCCACCTCATCTACGAGGAGCTCAAACTGAACAGTCTGATGGGAGAAGGACTCCGCTCCCTCGTTGTTCTCCTGGTTCAGCTGGCCAGGTATTCCCACTGGAAAATCATTCCTTTTGATGGGATTGCCCAAACTGGGGCAAACTTGCCCTGTATTTGAAGAAAAGGAATGTTTAAAACCTTTCCTATTTTTTTCTATGGCTCCAAATTCTTCCCCAGTAGCACCAGCTGCCCGGAGGTGGCATCCAGGAAGTTGGAATGGTTTTCTCCCAGTCTGTGACTCCCCTCTCTGTCATTACAGGGATTTAAAACTGGAAGCTTACATAGATTATTACTACAGGGACTACCCAGCCCTTGTCAAAACCTCCAGGCAGACCTGCATAATCGACCAGGGTGAGTTGAAACCTTTGGATATTCTGTGATATTTGGATATTCCCTTTGGTTTTAACATTCATTCTGCAGGATTAATCCCTTCTTATTCCTTTGAGATAGTTTTTCTTCCTTAAACAGATGCCTCAAGTTTTCATTCCTGTTGTAAAATCCCATCTGATGGGAGGGATCTGGAACATTTTGGGGGAGATGCTGGATTTTTGTTGTTGAAGGAAGTGCTGGAGGGTTTTCTTTGGGAATGGTGAGGAATTCTTTTGCCTTTTCCCTGAACTCATGGGCTTTGCTGTTCATATTAAGTCCAAACAGGTTTCATGCTCCATCCCACCTTTTTTTCTGCTGAGCCTCCAAGTATCTTCCAGTGGCTGAGTTCCTGCCTGAAGGGAGAGGGAGTGCAGCCTTATCCCTACTTACCTGGGATCTGTGAAAGGAGCAAACTGGTGGTACTGGTGAGTACTGGGGGACAGGGAATACAGGGAATGTGCCTTGTTCTGTCAGCACTGCCCTGTAGGCAGGGTTTGCTCCAGCTGCTGAATTTCCTGGGAGTGGAACATCCCTAAAGGAAGGTGAAATAACAGGGATTCATCTACTGGGTGGATTTTCCAGGTGGGAAGGAGGTATTGGAGCTGAGCAGCTTCACTGCTTCTGTGTTTTCCTGTGCAAAATAATAATGGAACTTGGAGTTACCTGTATTTTGGGAACGAGAATTCCCCAGTTTTCTCCTTGGGCATGCCCCAGCATCAATATTGAGTCCTGTGAGTAGCTGGAAGTGCTGATGGTATCTCCTGGTCAGCATCACTTCCTCACTCATTGATGGAAAAGCTCTTCCAACTGGGAGCAGAGGTGTCAAGCCTGAGGTGCCTGAGGAGAAAAACAGGGAGAAAAAACAGGATCTGTTTTCCTCCTCCCTCTGCCTGCTCTGCCCTTGCAGAGCTCAGAGTTGAAGGATCTTCATAAAACCCACAAAATCGTTTTACCTGGATGTGATTTTCCCAGAATTATCAAAATAGGGTGACTGATCCCTTGGATTTTGCTGGCTGGACCCAAGAGCTTTTCACTTGGAACCTTCACAAAATATCCAAGATGTGGAGGAAACCAAGTGGGAAAGGGTGTCTGTAAACAATGTGTGTGTCCTGCAGGAGAAATGGAATGTGAGAAACACAAGAAGGATGACTGGGAATATGTTTTTCCATTGGGAAGATATTTATCTTTTTACCTCTGGAGAAATTAGGGAAAATTCAGTTCATTGTTACAGGGTGGATGTTTTTTCCCCAAAATTTAAAGCCTAAAAGTTTGTTGTTGTTCCGTTGTTTCAGTCTCCCTTTATTCACAATAAACCTCCCCCATTGCCGAGGTTGTATTCCAGTTATTTCCTGCCTGTTTTTCTGGGAAGCAAAGGAATATGAGCCCCAAAATGCCATTTTTTGGTGTCTCTCCTCCCCAGAGCGTGGCTCTCTATATCCTTGGGGACGAGAGCGCCGTGCTGAACGAAGCCTCCCATTACTTGTACAAGATCACATCAGGTAAGGATGCTTTGACTCCATCCTGGGAGCACCTCGAGCTTGGAAAACATGGAATTAACACAGCCTTGTCTCTCCTAGGCCAACGGAAGCAGCAGATGGACCAGGATGACAATCGGTAGGGAGGCTTTTGGTGGTGTTTTACTGAATTTGTGACTTTCTCCTGACTTCTGGATGAGCTTTTATTGGCTTCTCCTTTATTTTCCAGGTGCGGTTTCAAATCCAGCACTTCTGTTTCCAGCCTGGCTGAAAAACTGGTCCTGTGGATGACCAGCGTTGGTAAGAGCGGAACAACAACATTCCCAAATAACCTTGTGCTTGGACAACAGGCAGCACTCTTTGTCTGGGATTGATAACACTTTTTGGGTTTTTTTTTCCCTCAAATTTTAAGGTTTCACCTTGAGGGATCTGGAATCTCTTCCCTTTGGCGTGGCCCTTCCCATCCGAGATGCCATCTACCAGTGCCGGGAGCAGCCGGCCTCGGACTGGCCGGAAGCCGTTTGCCTCCTCATCGGCCGCCAGGATCTGTCCAAACAGGCCTGGGAAGGGAGCCTGCAGAAGGGAAAATCTGTGAGTATGGCCACAAAGGGATTTCCCAATCCCGGGGTTTGGGCAGAGTGCTCGTCTCGGGAATTTCAGGCTTAATTCCCAAACTGAGAGTGACAAAATTGAGAATTTACATGCACGAGGGTTTTGGTGTGAAAAGCAACATCCAGCAGGGATGGATGATCATGGGTAGCTGGGAAAACTCAAGATAAATCACGTTTTAAAATTGAGACAAAAGTTTTGCCTCCAGAGCTGTTGGATTCCTTCTCCTCCCATCTGTTGGTACTTTCTCCAGAGGCTCTGCCATCAAACCATGGCAGAGGGAAAAGGAGGTGGATATTTGTCAGTGGCTCCTTATGTTGGCATGGCTGGCATCTCCTTTTCCTCTGGAAGAGCTGGATTTGGAAATAAACTTGGCCATATTTCTTTTCTTTCCCAAAAAGGGTTTTAATTTGTATCCTGAGGTAAAATGATAAAAAAAAAAGTAGTGTTTTTCTCTTCCAACATTTTCTTCTGACGGTGGCAATCACCAGCATCTCCAGGAGTTGCATCTCACTGAAATGTCCTTTGTTGGAAGCCAAAAATCTTTTTTAAGGCTGGCATAAAACTCCTTCATGGCAGAAGATTGGAGCCTTTTCCAAAGTCAGGAATTGGGGTTTGGAATCTCAAGTACATCTTGGTCAAGATCCTTTTTTGCTGTCTCAGCTTTGGAAGGATATTAAACTTATTCCAGTTTTCTGTAACAAAGGCTTTATGACTAATTTTATATCAAAACTGTAATTAAATTAGCAGAAAGGTTAATTAACTCCAGGTCAAACCCCATGTGCCACCACATGAGAAATCCTTTTTGTTTGCTGGTGGTGGTAGCTGTACCCAACCGAAACCCTCACAAATCGTCAAAAATGATGGTAAAATTGATTTTATCACTGACTTTATAACAATGCCTCGAATTGATGTGACCTTAAAAGGCCAAAGTGAGCTTCAAACCCCAAATTGTTTGTCATTTCTCAGGAGGGCAGGGTGGAGTTTCCTGTTTCAGAACGGACGCTGCTGCTCTGGGTGGTGCAGTTGTGTGTTGAGATTGAGCGCGGATTTACCAGAAGAAACTGGGTTTCATTCATCAGCTCTTCATTTACTTGCCTTCCTGGGGCCACGTGTTCCCACAGAACCACAGGAAGATCTGTTCCCTTTGGGTCCTCTCATCACTGGTGTGATGTGAACAAACAGGAGAGCAGAGTTTTTAGAAAAGCATTTCTTAAATCTTGCATGGAAAAAGGGTTTTCCAAGAGTGCTCCTAAGCTTTGGTGCTTTTCTGGTCACGTGTGGAAGTTCCAAAACCACTCTGGTGCTGTGGTGAACCCCACGTTGTCTGCTGGTGAGGAATTTGGGGATTTCCTGCCGTGCAGGCTGTTTGTTTTAATGGGTAACTTGCTTTTCCGAGGTGGAGGAAATACAAATTGATGTGTGAAAATACTGACACTTCGAAAAATAACGCAGGGTTTGGAGCAGAGTCTGCAGAACAGCAGCTCTGGGTGGGCTGGTCACAAACTGGGCTAATCACAAACTGGGCTGATGGAGTAGGCAGGGAAAGGAAAACCCTTTCCTATGACTGCTCTGAAACAAGGAAGAGTTTTTAAAGGACAAGAGCTACGTCACACATCACCTCCTTAGGGTGTCATCTCCTCGTCTTTAGTTCTTTATCCCATTTGGATGTGCAAAAGCACTTGATTTCCATGCTTGGAAATCCTCCAGGCCTTTAAATTCCTGTAAGGAGCACAGGAATGTTGTGACACTCCATTTGTGTGTGTCCCTTCTGTGTACAGACCCATCATTGCGCTGGGTGAGTTCAGGATGTGGTGCTGGTACTTCCTGACAGTTTTCCCCCCTGGAATTGTCTCCTCCCTCTCCCTTTCCCTTGCAGTCTGTGGGCACTGTGCTGTCCTCGGATATTCCGTCGGCAGCCGAGTCGGAGGAGGACGAGGATGGCATGAACGACATGAACGAGGAGGTGATGTCCCTGATCTGGAGCGAGGACCTGAGGGTGCAGGAGGTGCGGAGGCTCCTCCAGAGCGCCCGGCCCGTCCGGGTCAATGTGGTGCAGATGCCGGAAGCCAGTGACCATGAGTACATTGAGGAGAAGGAAAACAGGTAAGGAATTGTGGAAGTGTGGACTGGATTGGGTTGGGATGGGTTGGGATGAGTTCAGTTGAGTTGAGTTGGGTTGGGATGGGTTGGGTTGGAAGGACCTTAAAGCCCATCTCATTCCAACCTCTGCCATGGCCATGGCCACCTTCCACTAGCCCAGGTTGCTCCAAGCCCCATCCAATGTGGCCTTGGAACTCTCTCCATTTCCAGCTATTTCTACTTCCCAGTATTTCATTCAGCTGAAAGGTTATGGGAATAGTTTTGGTGGCTCAGAATCTAATTTAAAGAAAAAAAAAATCATAATCCAAGTCTTTGGAGCTCCATGGGTATCAAAGCTCTGCTGTATTGAAGTTGGTGGCTCTTGGGAAGGACACTTGGTGTGAACCCCAGAGAGCACATTGAGGTCAATTGGGGTTGAAGGGACTTTGTAGCACTTTTTTCTGCCCAAAAAATGTGAAATATAAGCAGGACCTACTCTGGAGAGACCAAATCATCCATCCCCTGCCTAAAGCTGGAGAACTTTTTGTTGTGGGCTGGTCTTGAGTCAGGGGAACTTGGAATTCCACAGAAAGCACATTCACTGTCCCATCCCATTCCCTTGAAACCTGTGTCCAGTGACCTTGATTATCCCTGTCATTCTCCTTTATTCACTTTTCTGAGGGGTTAAAAATCTCCTCTTTAAATGCCAAATGAAAAAGCAAACTTGAGAACGCCACTACTGCGCGAAATGCTCTGAGTCTGACCTAGGGAGCTGAGTAATCTAACGAGTCTAGAAAGTGTTTCCAGACTAAATCGTAGAGAATTGTGGTCGGCATTCTTGGAAGCACCTTATCAACTCTGTACTCGGTGTTATCACCACTCATAGCAGGATCCCACAGGGCAACCACCTTTGCTTGGCTTTCTCCTCTCGCCTCGCTTCCGACATGGCCGGGAAGTGTCCGTGGAATGGATTTATTGAACCAGCTTTAAGGGAAAAGTAGTGCCAGGTTCCAACAGCTAAAAGGTATCTTGGAGGTGAACCTTGTAAGGACTAAAGATTTGGTTCAAAAGGAGAAGGAAGGAGTCACAATCAGGGAAAAATGGTTCTGTCCAGTGCCTGTTGTCTGTAGATCATTAATATTTGGGAAAATTTTCCCTATGCTTTTGGATTCACCTCCCCACCAGGTTGCTGCAGCTGTGCCAGCGAACCATGGCACTCCCAGTTGGACGAGGAATGTTCACCCTCTTCTCCTACCATCCCGTGCCAACGGAGCAGCTGCCCATCCCTAAGCTGAACCTCACCGGTACGTTGGTCAGGGGTTCCTTCCCAATCCATCCCAGAGCAGGATGGGCTTTCTTCCGGTTATTATCCCATTTTTTCCTGAACTTGCTGTAATATTTGTAACATCTTCTCCACCAAGAATTTCACGGCCCAAGTGTGGTTTTTGTGAGGAAGCAGCGCCTTTGGGCTTTGAATCTGCCACCTGGAATGGTGGGACATCCTTCTGGAATGGTCAAGGCCAGTGGTATCAAACACTGAGACCTTTTATCAGGTGCAGAAGGAGAGACAAGTGGAAAAGTGGCCTCAACTGGCCAGTGCTGGGGTCATACAGGATGGAGATCCCGCAAAGGGCTGTCCTGGCATTCCTGAAGGTTCTTGGATCACAGCTGTTCCCTCACTTGCCACTGGATGAAGAGCTTGGCTTTTCCCGACTGCTGTTATCCCCTCTCCCATGGCAGGCCGCGCTCCTCCGAGGAACACCACCGTGGATCTGAACAGCGGGAACATTGATGTCCCCCCCAACATGGCCTGCTGGGCCAGCTTCCACAACGGGGTGGCCGCCGGCCTGAAGATCGCTCCTGCTTCCCAGATCGACTCCGCCTGGATCGTCTACAACAAGCCCAAAATCGCCGAGCTGGCCAATGAATACGCGGGATTCCTCATGGCCCTGGGCCTCAACGGGCACCTCACCAAGCTGGCTACCCTCAACATCCACGACTACCTAACAAAGGTGAGGCCTTCTGGCACATCCAAGAGCCAGATCCCGGTGGGATTGGATTCTTTAAGCAAAACAAGGAATAAAAAACCAGAAGGTTTCTTTGAACCATTGGATTGGAAGTTTTCTGGTGTGAGAGAATGTCTGAGTTGCTTTGTTGTGGTTGTGGTGCATGGTTTGGGTTGGAAGGATCCTTCCTCAGTGTGAGGAAGGACTTCTTTCCATGGAAGTGGTGGAGCATTGGAACAGCTGCCCAGGGAGGGCATGGAGTCTCTGGAGAAATTCCAAACCCACCTGGATGCATTCCTGTGTCACCTGCTCTGAGTGAGCAGGGGGGATGGACTGGATGATCTCCAGAGGTCTCTTCCAACCCTAAATATTCTGGAATTCCACGAAATGAGGAAACTTCATTTCTGTTCCAAGGTTCCAGCAGTTTTACCACCAGATCTTTCCACCTTGCACACGGCTCATTGAGATAGGCGACTGGAACACTGGGACAGGGGTTTTCCCATTCCTGGAGGTGCCTCACTGCTCCTTGTCCCCTTGGCCAGGGCCATGAGATGACGAGTATCGGCCTCCTGCTCGGCGTCTCCGCCGCCAAGCTGGGCACCATGGACATGGCCATCACCCGCCTGCTGAGCATCCACATCCCTGCCCTGCTGCCACCCACCTCCACCGAGCTCGACGTCCCCCACAACGTCCAGGTGGCTGCCGTGGTCGGGATAGGCCTGGTCTACCAGGGCACTGCCCACAGGCACACTGCCGAGGTGCTGCTGGCTGAGATAGGTGGGTGCTGCCACTGGAAAAACGGGATGAGGGCTGGGATGGTCACTATGTGCACCAGGGAGTTGGGAGTTGGAACGTTGGCACCTCCCACCACAACGTTCTCCTCTCATTTTCCAAACCTCATGGTCCTTCCTGGGAGGTTGTGCAGCATAAAAAGGAAAGTCCCTGGATTTAGGAGAAGAAACGTGGCAGCATCATTGCTGTTCCTACTTCCACCTGGAAATTTGGTGTCCTAAATTGCCCTGTTTGGAATTTTAAGGGTTTTTAACCACTAAGCTATAAGAGCTGATTGTGAACAGCAGATTTATGATCTCACTTGAGCTCTCGTTCTGAATTAATTTATAACAGCTTTTATTCCTGTTTATATGGAATTTTACTTGGAGACTGTGTGGTTTATTAAACAGGGAATGGGATAAATTTTAAGGCTTGGAATTGTTGCACTTCTGGAAATCGGATATGTGCAATCCTTTTTTAGCAACACCATTTGGATTGGTTCAGGATCTTAAAGTATCCTCAGTTAAACTTGGCATTTTCACCATGGCTCTGAACTCCAACCATAACATTCAGGAGAGAGTTGCCATTTGGGAGTGGATGGATGAACTGCCAGTTCCTTGTCATTCCACTGAGGACAGATATTTTTTTCTCCTTTCATTAGGAATTAAGCAATAAGCTGGAATTTTCAAAGGTAAATTTTGCTGCTTTGCTTTCTCCAGGGCGTCCCCCCGGCCCAGAAATGGAATATTGCACGGACAGAGAGTCCTATTCCCTGGCATCAGGGCTGGCCTTGGGAATGGTGTGCCTTGGGGTAAGTCAGCTGCAATTAGGAGACTCATTATCCATTGGGATGGCATTCCAAGAGCTGTTCCATCCTTGGCTCCCAGCTGCCTGTGGGTTTTCCTCCTAGAGGAAGGCACTTCCATGCTTTTCCTTCCTTCCATTCCTTAGCATGGCAGCAACCTGATTGGGATGTCAGACCTCAACGTTCCCGAGCAGCTCTACCAGTACATGGTGGGGGGACACAGGAGATTCCAGGCAGGAATGCACAGGGAGAAGCACAAATCTCCCAGTTACCAAATCAAGGTACGTGGGGCCAGTTCTGGCTCATTTAAGTTGGAAGTCTGGGAGGTGTCTCCATGGCTTTGGGAGCGTCATTCCCTTCCAAGTGAACCGGTGGGAAGTGTGCCCTGTGTTTTCCCAGGAAGGAGACACCATCAATGTGGACGTGACGTGTCCAGGTGCCACCCTTGCACTTGCCATGATCTACCTGAAGACCAACAACAGGTATTGACCTGAGAATTTCTGCAGCGTTCAACTGTCCTCGTGTTGGCTCTGCTGAGGTTTGGAATTGCTGGAATGTGACCTGGAAAACCCTTTTCCTTTGCCATGCCCTGCAGATCCATTGCTGACTGGCTCAAAGCACCGGATACGATGTATTTGCTGGACTTTGTCAAACCAGAATTCCTTTTGTTGAGGGTAAGGTTTTCCTTGGGTTCATTCCTCAGTCTATTTAAATGATGTTTTGGAATTCCAGCCCCACATGCCCATCATCCAGAATCCTTTGCTTCCCAGCCAAACTCCCCCTTTCCAACAATTCCTCCTTGTGGTGTGGCACCTTCCTTGTCATGGAGACAGAATTTATGGAGAAAGAGTTGGAAGACACATTGATGTGCATTTTTACAGCTTTTCCCAATTCCATAGATAAATTTTCTCCCTCACCTCAAGGTTTGGTTTTCTCCCTTGTTCCAGACCTTGGCTCGATGCCTGATTTTGTGGGATGACATCCTGCCCAATTCCAAGTGGGTCAACAGCAACGTGCCTCAAGTAGGTGTTTGTTTATGTGTGGTGTGTTTGCTTCCCAATTTTACACCTCCCTGGATTGTTCTCCGTGTGGGTATTTCCGTAGTCACGTGAGGAGCACAAGGAAGCGCATGTTAATGTGACAGAGGTGACTGTTCCATGAGATCCCTGGATTTTAGGAGCACCAGGGACTGGAAAGGAGAGGATTGAGGAGGGGTGGGATTGTTCCAGACACAAAATGATGTCAGGGAAAGGAAGGGATTTATTTTCTCTGCATTGCCAGGTGCATGGCGTTGAGCACTAGGAGTACCTTCCCAACAGTGGGATCAGTGATATTCCAAGATACTGTATGGAATTTTCAAGACCAAATGAGCTCAATACCTATGAGAACTACAGGATGCTGATGGTCTTAGACCCGTTTGGTGTCACTTATGAACTCTTGATGGCCCGAGCTTCAATTAATCATCAGTTTTCCTTGGATTTATTTCCCTTTCCTGCTTTTTGTAGATCATAAGAGAGAACATTATCTCTCTTCATGCCACAGAGCTGCCTTCCTCTGAAGACCTCAGCTTGGAAACGCTGGCGTGAGTAACATCCCAAAAATCTCTTCCTAGGGAATTCTACTGTCCCATAAAGGAGAGTTTTGTTTTATGGGATATCCTTCTATAAAGGATTAGTCTTCCCTTTTATTTTTAAAGGATAAAGGAGTCTGTGCTGTGTATTCAGATGAGGAGAAGAGGAACATTCAGTCATTTCCTGTTTATGTTGTTCCTTAGGCAAGCTCACGTGTACATCATCGCCGGAGCGTGTTTATCCCTGGGATTTCGCTTTGCCGGGTCGGAAAACCTGGCAGCATTTCAGTGCCTGGTAAGAGGGGAGGGTACTGTATTCCTTTCAATTCCCAGGGAGCTGTCACTTACCTTTTGGATCCATATCCACTGGGCATTTCTTTTCTTTCCAGTACAAATATGCCACAGATTTCCTGAAGTGTTTGTCGGCTCCGACAGCGTCCATAGTAAGTTGTTCCAAGTTTTCTTCCAGCAAAAAGATGGCTTTGTGTAACCCTCAGCAAAACCTCAACGGGAAAAGACCCAGCCCTTTTAATTTCCTAGATTACACATGATTTATAGGATGTGGCAGGGCTGGGAATGATTTGAAGGACTTTGCTGGCTCTCCCTCTGTCTGGGGAATTCAAGCTCCAGGGTAGAAAGTGGTGAATCATTCTGCCTGGAATGTGCTGTTGGCCATGGAATTGTGATGAAACCTCTCTGTTGTGCTTGAAGACAGGTCACTATAACCTGGAAACGTGCCTGAGTGTCCTGCTCCTGGCCCTGGCCATGGTCATGGCCGGCTCTGGGAACCTCAAAGTGCTCCAGCTCTGCCGATTCATGCACAAGAAGACGGGGGGTGAGATGAACTACGGCTTCCACCTGGCTCACCACATGGCTTTGGGGCTGCTCTTCCTGGGAGGAGGAAGGTAATTGGCCTTTTCCCAAGGCAGATCTCAGCCCTGATTCTCATTTTCTCCATTTCCTTTTGTTCTAATACCACATGGATGCATAAAGGCATCTTCTGTTGGAAAAGAAAGTCTTGTTGTCTTCATGCACTTTTGGAAATTCCTTTCCTCATCCCACCAAAATACTTTGGCCTCCTGTGTTTTTTAGAAGGAAAACTGAAGGATGATGTTGGTTTTTTCCTACAGATATTCCCTGAGCACTTCCAACTCGTCCATTGCTGCTCTCCTCTGTGCTCTGTACCCTCACTTCCCTGTTCACAGCACGGACAATCGGTAAGGCTTTCATGGGGATCCCATTTCCTCAGCTGAACCATCTTCTTATGAAAGACTAATGCTGGATTTTTACCAAAAATCAACTTTTGGAGGTTCTCCATCAAAAACAATGTGGGAAACAGAAGAAATAAGTGACAGTGGTAGGGATCTGTGATAGTAGGGTCAGTGAGGAAACACCAGCTCTGCTGTGCTCCTGTGATGTGGCTGCTCCAGTTTGCTCAGCTGGAAAGATTTTCATGGAAGATCTGTCCATTTATGACCTTTAATCACTTTTGGTTCTGCTCCATTAAGCCCTGCTCTGTTAATTAACTAATACCATGGCTGCAAGAGCTGTATTTGGGTGTGGAGCTGGAATTGGGTGTCTGGGATCATTCCCAGCCCCTGCTGAGCTCCTGGTTCCCATGCCAGGTACCACCTGCAGGCTCTGCGTCACCTGTACGTGCTGGCGGCCGAGCCGAGGCTCCTCACTCCCGTGGACGTGGATTCCAACACCCCCTGCTACGCCCTCATCGAGGTCACCTACAAGGTAACGTGGCTGGGAGGCCCTGAGGAGCTGTGGAATGACAAAACACTCAGATTTATCCCAGTTTTCATTGGGGTGGCCTCCAGTCTTGGGTTTGGTTTCAAGTTGTGGTGGAGACGAGGTGAATTCTGCACAAATAAGCGAAGGGTTGAGCTCAACTTTGGTGGCACCTGGAGAACAGAAGGGGGGACAGGGAGAGTCACCTGAGCCTCCAAACAGGCAAGGAAGGGTGTCCTGACTGACCCGAGTCCTCCTCCCTCTCAAAAGAACTTCCAAAGGCACAGAGGTGGCTGGAACCATTTGTGTTTTCCAAGCCGCCTCCTAATTCTGAGATGAGCAACTTGGTGTTTCTCCTTGGTGCTTCCGTCAGGTGTCCTTCAGGGAAGAGTCCTTTCTGTGGGATTTATTTTATATGTGAGAAGGGGGATGCTCAGGAAAGAGTTCTTGGAATTTTTAGGGGGAAGAGGTACAGCTCTGTGGTTCTGGCACAGAGTTCTCCGTGTTCCCATTCCAGTTTGCTTCCCAAACTTCCACATTTCAGCCTTGCCCAGCGTTAGGTGTTGATCCGTCCATCCATGGAAAATACAGCTTGGGAAATCCACGTTTCCTGACATGAGTCCTGTGTTTACCCGGGAACAGAGCCCCCTGCTTGCTGCCAGGGCAGTTGTTCCCCACGGGATGCCCTTTTCCTTCCTTTTCCCACTGAAATGAGCTTTCCTAACCCATGGCTCCTGTGGCATTTTGCAGGGCACGCAGTGGTACGGGGAGGCCACCGAGGAGCTGATGGCACCCACGCTTCTCCCAGAGCTCCACTTGCTGAAGCAGGTAATCTCTGTTTTAATGGAAAATGATCTGGATTTTGGGTCACAGATCTCAAGAGCTGAGATTTGATGATTTTTGATTCTTTAGCCTGACTCTGGGACAACATTGTTGAGAAATTTCACTGTGGGAGACACAAACCTCCTCCTGAATTTTCTGTGTGAGCAACGCTATAAAACAGCCCAGAAAAAACCAGTAGAAACCTCTTAATTCAATGAGTCTGGTTATATTTAGTAATAAAATGTTTCTATTGACAGATCAGAGTGAAGGGCCCACGGTACTGGGAATTATTGATAGATTTAAGCAAGGGAACGACTCATCTCCAGTAAGTGTTTTTTAATGCTCAACTGAATCATGACCTCGTAGTAATCGTATTTCACGGGTTTTTTTTAAACCCTCCCACAGCTCAGAAAGAAACCTGGGTTTCATCAAGTCACTGTTGTGCATCTGACAGCACTTCAGGGGGGAAAGAAAGAAACTGCAGCGTTGGGTTTCACCCACTGAGGTGAATAATTCATGCAAAAAAACAGGGTCGGGGGAAAACCTGATAGTAAAACCCACAGAGATTGGCAGTGGGATGGAGGCAGCAGAGAGCAGCTACAACTCATGGTTTTGGTTTGGTTTTGAGTGGTGGTGATGTCACGTTTCCCAGACTGCTGGGGACTGTTACTGCCCTGTGAAATGCTCTTTTCTCGTGTCACCCTGTGTCACAAAGTGCCGCCCGCCCTCGTGACATGCTCGAAACGTGGGGGGCAGCTGTGGGAACCGGAGATTTTACCGGAACACAGGATCTGGGGGGGAGATCATTCTCATCTTTGCACTCCCCGGTGAGGGGTGGGAGGAACCAGCTGCGTCTGTGCTCAGCAGCGTGGTGCTTTTCGGTCATTTAATTGCCATTGATCAATGCCAGAATCATTGAGGCTGGAAAAGACCTCCAAGATAATGAGTCCAGTCATTGATCCATCACCCTCTTGTCAACTGGAAGGATTGAATTAAGCACAGTCCATTAGCACAGCATGCTTTGGGTTGGAAGGGATTTAAGGATCATCCCATCCCACCCCCTGCCATGGGCAGGGACACCTTCCCCTATCCCAGGCTGCTCCAAGCCCCATCCAGCCTGGCCTTGGGCACTTCCAGGGATCCAGGGGCAGCCACAGCTTCTCTGGGCACCCAGTGCCAGGGCCCCACCACCCTCACAGGGAAGAATTTCTTCCCAATATCCAGCCTGAATTTCCTCTCTTTGAACCCATTCCATAAATTGGCCTCATTGTACCATTCCAGGTCGATCCTTTCCAAGGGTGGCATCCTGTACGTGAAGCTCCGAGCTGGGCAGCTCTCCTACAAGGAGGATCCCATGGGCTGGCGCAGCCTCCTGGCACAGACCGTCACCCACCGCAATTCCGAAGCGCGGGCGTTCAAGGTAGCACTCCCGGGATGGCTTCCTGCCAGGAATGCTGCTGAGGGAGGGAATTCTGGTGCCTCTCACAGGACAGCCACGTGTAGGTGCAGCTGCTGTGGGCAGACATGAGCATTGGACACATCCTGCCCATGGAGTGCTTGATCATGGAATCATTTAGGTTGGAAAAGCCCTCCAGGGTCATGGAATCCAATCTATAGGTCATTGAATCTAAATTTTAGATCTTGGAGTACAAGCTTTAGGTCATGGAGTCCAACCTTGAGATCACTGAATCCAAATTTTAGATCATGGAGTCCAACCTTTGGATTATGGAATCCAGCCTCTAGATCAAGTCCAGCCTTGAGATCATTGAATCCAGCTTCTAGATCATTGAATCCAACTTTCAGGTCATGGAGTCCAACCTTGAGATCATGGAATCCAGCCTTTAGATAGGGTCCAACCTTTAGATGATTGAATCCAAATTTTAGATCATTGAGTCCAGCCTTTGGATTGAGTCCAACCTTCAGATCTTTAAATCAACTTCAAGATCATGGAGTCCAGCCTTTAGATCATGGACCTTTGGTGTGGGTTCCAGTCTATTCCCTCGTGCTCTGGACACTTTGGGAATCACGTGTTGTTATCTTTGTGCACAAACCCAAAAAGTTCATTTTAAGAATGTGTTTTAATCCCTTTTTTTCCAGCCGGAAGCAATTTCCGCTTTCACTTCTGATCCTGCTCTCTTTTCCTTCGCCGATTATTTCTGCAAACCGACTGTGAACATGGGCCAGGTAGGAAGTGTTGGTGTGGACCAACAGTTATTCCATGGATGAAAACTAGGGAAAACCTGTGTTAAACTCCAGAGCAGAATTCAGCCCTGCAGGCAGTGGAAACAGGGAATATCCTGCAGGATGTTGTGTAATACAAGGTGGAAAAGGGTGATCCTCCGATTCCTGTTGCTTTGATACTGGGATTTTTTGTCCCATTCCTTGAGGAATGTGTTTAACAAATCCAGAGAGCCCTGAAGCATTGAGGGGAAGTCCTGGAAGGGTTTAGCATGGAATTTGTTCAAAAATGATTTAAGGGAGGATGTAAAACCCAGTTTAATGATCCCAAGGAAGAAGTCAAGTGGTATCACTAGTTATCCCAAATTCCTGTGATGCCATTGCATGGATTACCTTTAATGGAGGTGAGAACCTGGAACAAATTGTGCCTGACACCTGTCTTTCCTCAGAAACAGGAAATCCTGGATCTTTTCTCCTCCATCCTTTACGAGTGCGTGACCCAGGAGAATCCGGAGATGCTGCCCACGTACATCGCCATCGATCAGGTAGGAGACTCCTGTTCCTGTTGGAAGCAACACTTTTTCCCATTTTTTGGGGGGCAAAGAGTGGCCATTCCATGTGCTTTTCCAGAGTGGGGAGGGCAGGGGTTGAGGAGCATTTCCTTCCTGTTTCATTCCTGCTCCAATTCCCGCTCTCCTCCCTGCCAGGCTGTGAGGAGGCTGGAAAGGCGGGAAATGTCCGAGACCTTCGAGCTGTGGCAGATCAAGCTGGTGCTGGAATTCTTCAGCTCCCGGAGCCACCAGGAGAGGATGAGCAGGAATCCAACCCGAGGGCTCTTCATGAACTCGGAATTCCTGCCGGTGATGAAGTGCACCATAGATAACACCTTGGATCAGTGGCTTCAGGGTAGGGAGAAATTTCAATCCAGTCCAGCGTTGGAATCCTGGAATAGTTTTGGAGGGGGCCTTAAAGCCCATCACATTCCATCCCCTGTTGCTCACCTGGTTCTTGTCTTGATGATCCAGGTGTATTTTTGCCTCAAAAGTATGGAAAACTGATGAGGGAAGGGAAGGCATTGGCACAAACCAACTCAGTTTCAGTTTGGTGTGGAACATTCCCCGGAGAATTGTTTGCCTGGAGTGGTGGGAGGTTTTTAGCAGGGAAGGTGATGTTTCCCAAAGAAAATTCCTTCCTCATCTTGCACAGGGAGAATTTTCTGAAGCAAAAGTGAGCGGCGCCCACAGCAGGGTGGCCAGGGCAGAAGGAAGGAGGTTGGAGAACAACCTCCCAGCCCACCTTCTGTGGGGAACGGAGACTTCAGTGGGATTTATCTGTGGAAATCCTGCTTCCCAAATGTCACCAAGGGTGTTCCTTGTGCCTTGCAGCCGGAGGGGACATCTCCCTGCATTCCTACCTGAGCGGGCAGGCTCCGGAGGAATCCCAGCTGAGCATGCTGGCGTGCTTCCTGATTTACCACTCCGTGCCCACGCCGGGGCAGCTGGCAGCCGGGGGCTTGGAAGGTGAGTCTGGAATCGGGATTTGGGGAAATCCTGAATCCTTTCACTGGGCAGCTTCTCCTTGCCCTCCAGCAGCCTGGGAATACACCAGTCCTGAGGTTTGTGAGGGAAAAGAAAGGCAGCTGGAGCTTCATTTTGGGAACTCTGTTCCTTGCTTGGGGCTGGGGCGGGAATGTCACCACATCCATGAAGGGTCTGGGGCCTATCCCAGGAATCCTGTGCCAGCCACAAATTCCTGTGTCTGGGCTTCAGGGATTCCAGTTGCCTGTTACACACCTCTCTTTTCTCTTTTCGTCCGTGTTCCTCTCCTTCCTGGGATTTGGGATCCCAGATTTGGGAACTCTTATAAGACTTCACTTTCCAACCAGCGCACAAGCGTATCCATGGGATAACACCTCCAGAGCTCCCTGGAGCTTCTCCCTCTAATTTTGGGCGAATCTTCCCTCGTTTTTACACCCTTTCCCTTTGCTTTGGGTGTTTTCAGGGAGCAGGAACTTCTCGGAGCTGCTGCTGAAGCTGCGGAGGCTGCGCGTGCCGGTGCGGGCGCTCCTGCGCCTGGCTCCGCTGCTCCTCGGGAATCCCCAGGCCATGGTGCTCTAGTCCCGCCAAACTTCCCAAAATCTCCTTCTTTTTTGTACCTTCCCAAACACCAGACTCGCCCCCAGCTGTGGCAACCACGACCAGGAGTTATTTATAAATTGTTATGAGGAATTTAAAAAAAAAAAAAAAAAGAGCTATAAAAGTGAGGTCATAATAAATTTACTTTTGTAACGAAGGCTTGTTTGCAAATGTGTGGTTTTTGTGGGGAATTTGGGAAAGACCTTGGCTGGGAATGGTGCTTTTCCTTGGGTTTAGAACTCCTTTGCTTGTGGTGGATCTTATTTCCAAACAATGGGGATAATTCCTGGTTTAAACACTTTGTGCTCCCTTCATCTTCCTGTATCCCCATGGATGAACTTGGAGAAGGGCTCGTTCCGTGTTGGTTCTGGGCAGAGCAGATCCCTAATTTGTCACCAAACAGGTGGAATTACTCCCTAAAAAGCAGCCAGAGGCTGAGGGATTACTCAGCCAGAGCCAAGGGCTTGGGTTCTGCTTATTCTGGTTCCAAATTTAACCATTGTCTGTGGGATTTGTGCTGATTTCTCCCTGTTTTTTCCCAGATCCTCAAGGATTTTGCAAAGGGACAAATGGAGGGAGGAGGACAACCAGGAGTGATTAAAAAGAGAGCAAAAGCAGAAAAATTATACAAACCTGATTCTTATAAAAAAGAACAAATTTATTGTGGATTCACTGCGGTTTCCCAGCTGCTTGAGGTGTCCTGAAGGAGGCAGAGCCTGTGACAAATTCCAGCCCTCATCCCTTTTTTTTTAAGCTGTTCAGAAGCTGCTCTAATTTCATACGAATATTTTAATTAGTTTAATTAATCTAACAGACCTACTGCACAAGCACCTTCTTTATGTGAATTTAATAAAGCCATGAACAGATGGGAGATCACGGGAGCCAGGAGGTCTCGTGGGGCGATCCTGGATGTTCCCCTGGGAGGCGGGTGCAGCTCATGGAAGTTCTTTCCTTCTAAACTGGGGAAATGGGAAGCATGAAGTGCTGATTTCCCGGCGGAAATGACACTGGGCTTTCATGGAGTCCTGGAACTGTTTGGGTTGGCAGGAACCTTAAAGACAATGGACAGGGACACCTTCCTTAAAGCCCCGTCCAACCTGGCCTTGGACACTTCGAGGGATGGGGAATGGGATTCCCCCTGGACTTTTCCAAGGACAAATTTTCTTTTTTACCTCTTCAACCCCAGAATGAGCCTCCCGGGTTTATCTCAGTCGGGCAAAGAGCCGGAAATCCAAATGCTGCATTTGGGGTGGAAAGCTGAGAAACCTGGACTTGCCCTAAATCCTCTTGCTGTCCCGATGGATCCGTGGGTTTGTCCCGCATTCCCAGGATGATGCTGCCTGGCGGCCGGGCAAGCTGGAAGCTGAAGATGCTTTGACCACGAATGAGACGAAAAAGACGAGTGAGATGAAACCGAGCAGCTTCAGCAGCTCCCTGCGCGCACCTCGGCGCCGGGATGCTCCCGGTTTCCGCCGGATGCGGGAGAAGCGCCATTCCCAGCGTTTGGGCAGCGAGGCGACCTCGCGGGCGGGGGTGGGCGCGGGAGGCTCCGGCGAGGAGCTCTGGGGCTTCCTGTTTCCTTCCGCGGCTCGAGCAGAATTTGAAAGCGGCGGTGCCGTGAGCTGGACCAATGATCGGGGCACAGCGCGCCCGGGCCGCCCGCGCCCGTTACGGATGCCCGGGGCTGCGCTTCCCGGCTCCACGTGGGAACACCGGGAGCCCCCGGCCCGGGGGCGGCCCGGCCCCGCCACCCACGGTAAGGCGCTGCTCCCTCCGGCCGCTGCCAGGAATCGCGGGGGGAAAGCCCCACGGAATAAGCGGGAATGTTTGGGATTTCGCGCTGGCTGCTGCTCGGGGTGTGCGCTTTGCCTCGTCCCGGAGGGATCTGCTGCAGGAGCGCTGGATGCGGTGTGGAGCTGGCAGGAATGTAGGGATGCTCCGGGAGCCGCTGGGAGGGAAGCAGCGCTGCTCGGGCACGGAGAAGGGGGAGGTGGGATGTGGAGGGTGGATGTAGAGGTTCTCCCCGGTCCTGCACCGGGATAACTCCATTCCCCATCCCTGGAAGTGCCCCAGGCCAGGCTGGACGGGGCTTGGAGCATCCTGGGCTAGGGGAATGGGGAATGCCCTGCCCATGACAAGGGGTGGAACGGGATGGGCTTTATGGAACATTCCCACTCCAACCATTCCAGGATTCCGTGATAACGGCGGGCAGAAGCCAGCACAGCTGGGAACAGAGGCCGGGCTCCGCTGGCGTCATCCCTCCTCCCACAGTGCTTAGTCACCTTTTTGGGGTATTTTTGTGCCGCCCTCCCCGCTGGTTCTATGCTCTCCCTGGCGGTTTGGGCTTGGGAAAGGCAGCAGCGAGCTCCCCTCCTGCCTCTCCCGCTCTCCCGCCATCCCAAAGTGCGGTTCCCTGGGGAAGCTCGTGCTGTCCCGGAGCTGAGCGGCTCTGCCAGGGGTCAAGCAGCCCGGGGCTCCCTGCTTTTCCTGCCCTGGCTGAGCTTTCGCCCTGGGGATCATCCCGCGGCAGCACATTCCCTCTCCAGGGGGGAATCACCCTCAGGATCCTCCTGCAGTCCCGGCTGGGCGGCAGAGTGGCTGCGGGCAGAGCGCGGCTCCTCCAGCTCACCCCATCCCGTGGATCGCGGTGCCGGCTGCGCTTCCCGGTGCCTCATTCCCGGGAAGGTCCCACCGCCTGTTCCAGCCCGGCCCCATCCCCGCCTTCCCCACCGAGTTCCCTTTTTTTCCTGGCCGGGGCTCGCAACTTTTCGGCAACAGTGACCTCTGTCGGCACCGCCGCCGGCGTGGCCGCGCTGGCACCGCCTGCATCCCACGCCTCCATCACGATTCCCACCTCTGGCACGAGCGGGACCCGGTTATTTGGGACCGATCCCTCCCTTCCAGCCGCTGCGGAATCCCACGGCCAAGCCCCGGCGGCGTTTGGGGAAGCGGCGGTGCCGGGAGGCGGCGGCGAGCGCTGCTCAGAACCGGGCACCGCTTACAGAAAGGTGTCCCCGGGACAGCCCCGGAGCCGGGAACCCGAAAATCCCGGGTTTCATGGGCGGCCAGACCTCCGTGACTCACGTCGGCAGTGCCGGTGACTAATCCCGGGAGCGCTCTGTGCCCGCGCCCGGCTCTGAGCGGGGCTGGTCACGGCTCAGTAACAGCGATGGAACGTCCAGGTGAGGCTGCGGGAAAAGGGGAAGGAGTGGGGGCCGCCAGCTCGGTTTGTGCATCACCTCAGCTCCTCCTTCCGTGCCTGTGCTCGCTCAGAGAGGCTTTCCCTGCTGGAAAACGCTTCCAGCACCTTCGGAGCGCGGATCGGCAGCTGCAGGTGGTGGCGAATTTTGGGAGGGCTGTGGGGCCGTGGCGGCGGCCGGGGAGTGACTCAGAGGCGCTCTGGGGCTCTGTGGTTTTGCTTTCATGGTTTTGCTGTGACTTAGCAACTTGTTTGTTCGCTCTGCGGGAAGGCAGGTGCCGGCATGCCCGGCAAATCACCCGGATCCCGCGGGATTCCGGCCATCCCGAGGGATCCCGGCGCCTTTGGGGTGTCGCATTGCCCAGGTGGATGTGGCTGAACCCCACAGGTGATGCAGGCGGTGGTGTGACACCCCTTGGGATCTGCATCCTGCAGCAGCTCCATCCCAATGGGAATATCCAGCAGGAGCAGTTTCCACCCCTTTCTTTTTAGAAGGAAAATGGGATTCCTGACGATGACTCTGGCGTTCCCTCAAGCTCGCAGCCCCTCCGGGGGTTTCTGGAGAGCTGGATTTGGAAGCTGGGCTGGCAACCTGGCGTTTTCCAGGGAGATGTTAACGACTGCCAGCACGTTCTCCCGTTTTGTTGCAGTATTGGGGGAAAAAAAGTGGGAAGGGAGCAGGCTGAGTGTTTTCCCACCACAGTGGAAAATACTCCCAGCCCTCTGTGGGAAGTGCTGGACAAAGAGGAGCATCCATCTCCTAGTTTTTTGGGGGGAATATCCAAGCATTTGGTGTCCCTGTAGCCAGTGTGGTGCCCCGACGCCTCCAGAATTCCACAGTTCCCAGGTTCATCTGGAGGTTTGTGATCCCTGGAGCCCCAGCCAAGGGAGCTGGATGGGAAATGAGTGAAAGCCACAGATGAGGACAAAAAGGGGATGGTTTGGGGTGGATTTCCTCCTTCAGCTGAGCCAGGGCATTGCTCATCCCACGGCAGCTCCCTCAGGCACTGCCGGGTTTTTCCTGGCGCTGCGGTGACAGCTCTGGAAGGGTTAAAGCCACCAGCGGGTCCTGAAGACAGGGATTGAGGTTGGAATGCTCAGCTGGACCGTGGCATGGCCATGGAACACTCAGTGCCAGACCCCTCCGGATCCGACCTCCGGTGTCATAAATCCAAGTTGGATTAGCGTGGATTTGGAAAAGGCTGATTGAAAACTCCGGGGCTCCCCCTTCCCTCCGTGTCACCACTCCCAGGGCTGCTCGTGCCCCTGAGTCGTCTCCGAGCTCCAGCTGGATGCGGGAGCACGGCCCTGCCCCAAGCCGAGTGTGGGGCGCGTTGTTTTCCCAAAACACAGAAGCTCCAGAAGCACAGGGAATGGAAATGGAGTGGGAGAAACCGGGAGTGGGGACACCAGCAGGGTGACAGCCACCTCCCTGCAGTGGGAGAGAGGGAAGAGGTCCCTGAGCTGGGAGGGAAAGGCCTTGGAGCGGGGCTGTTCCCTGAGGAATGGGGATGGAATCCATCCCTCACAGAGCCAGAGCCTTTCCCACAGGATTTGCTGGGAGGTCACGGCTTCTTTTAGATGGGAAAGGGGGGAAAACGGGGTTTTCCGGGCTGGAAGAGTATCCAGGTGCCTGAGAGCTTTGGGATGCATTCCCTGGATGAAAGAGCCTCCCTCTCCAAGATATCTTATCCCCTTCCCAGCCCCCTCAGCCACGGTCCCCATGGATTTGGCTCCAGGCCCTGGGAAAGGAGACCTTTCCCAGCAAAGGCTCTTTCTGATGAGAAAAAACTCCCTGATCCTTCCTGATGGGGGAGGTGGGAGAGCCCCCGGGCCATGGGAAAATCTCCTTCCCCACATCCCGGCGGGAGGGGGGACGGGGCCATATAAACCCTCGGCACATCCCAGGCTGGGAGCTGCAGCGAGGAGAGGCCAGGTAGGATGTGGGATGGATTTGGTCTGGTCTGGGATCCATGGAGGGATCCCACGGCAGGGGATCCATGGGTGGCTTCGGGAATTGCTGTGTGGGGAATTTGCTCCAGGGGGACGCGCCTGTGCCTGGGAAGTGGCGGGTTCTGAGCAGAGGGAAAAGTGAGACTGAATTTAGTGTAATTCCTACAGTTCTCCCTGGCTGATGGATTTTTTTCTGTCCCTTGCCCTGCCTGGACAGTTTCTGCAGCCCAGGGAAGGATGCTGGAGCCAAGCTTTCTGCTGTCATCCCAACATTTTCCCCGGCATTCCCATTAATCCTCAGTATCACAGCGTTCATGACGTTCCCGCAGAAACTGTGCGGGATGGGGCTGGGGGTTTCCCAGGGAAGCTGATCCTGCCCCCTTGCCATTAAATGCCTGTAGGAGGAGAAGTGTGGGAAGCACAGGGATGAATCCCTGTGGTGGAGCATCCTGCCTGGGATCCGAGGGAGCACAAAGCCATGGACAATTCCCACCCTGCAGCCCAAAACCCACCGGCATAAACCTGGGAGCAAAGGGGCAGAAATCCTGCTCTTCTCCTGCTTCCAGCATTCCTGGTGCTGCTTCCTCCATAGGTGATTCCCTGTCTCTGGAACAGAAGAAGCAGAAGAAGTTTTTTGAGCAGCATAAACTAAAAAAAGCCTCTCTTTCCTGTTTTTCCTCAAGGAATCTGCAGGAGCACAGCTGTCCCGCTGGGATTAGGACTGGAAAAGGGGGATCTTGTCCCCTTCCCAATAATTTCAGTCCCCACTTAATGGTGGGAAACAAACACAGTCAGCACTTGGGGATTTTTCCACCCATTCCCATGAAAACATACCCAGGCCTGGATGTTCCCTCTCCCCGTCTCAGACGCTCCGGAGGATGTGGGGAAGGAGCCGTGGATCCGGTGAGTGTCTCCATGGGAAGGATAAATGTCTCCGTGGGAAGGGCGGAATGGCTTCGGGATGAGCTCCTCGGGGTGCAAAGCGCCGAGCTGGGGGGACCAGCTCGGGAATCCCGGGTGCCTGATCCGTGTCCCGGTGCCACCAGCACTCCCAGCAGCACCAGTTTGGCTCCTGGGCTGGAGCTGGGGCTTGGGGAGCTGAGCAGTTCCTGGAACTGCAGCCCCACGTCAGGGGGGGTTGGGTAACTCCTCGGTGGCGGAGGAGGAAGGGAAAACCCCGCGGAGCAGCCGGGAGGCTCCGGCCAAAAATGAGTCAGCAGTGGCTGGGCGGCTGCTGGGGCTGGTGGTGCTGGGGTTACTGGTGATACTGGGGCTGCTGGGGCTGGTGCTGCTGGAGAAGCTGGTGATACTGGTGATACTGGTGCTGCTGATGCTGGTGCTGGTTGTGTGGGTGCTACTGGTTTTGCTGGTGCTGGTGGTGGTACTGGTGCTGTTACTGGTGGTACTGGTGGTGCTGGTGCTGGTTCTGTTATTGGTGGTACTGGTGGTACTGGTGCTGTTACTGGTGGTGCTGGTGCTGTTACTGGTGGTACTGGTAGTACTGGTGCTGGTGATTCTGGTTGTGCTGGTGGTACTGGTGTTACTGGTGCTGCCTCGCGAGGCTGCAGCGACTCCCAGCTCCTCCTTTCCCTGTCCCAGTGCCCATCCCAGGCCTTTGGGCAGCCACTCTTTTCTCCCGCTGGGAATTCCCGGGCATCGCGGGCAGGAGAAGGAGGTGGATTTTGCCCTGCCCATCCCAGCATCCGGCTCCCTCCGGAGCTCATTCCTGTGCTGCTGTGATTCCAAGGACACTCAGGCCGTGTTTTATGGATTTGGGGCTTTCCAGATGTTTGGGATTTATTTTCTTTCGGAAATATTTGCCAAATATTTGGGACCAAATCCCAGCAGGAAGGTGCCCCTTCCCAGGCTCCCTGGGCTCTTCCGCACATTTCCATGACATTAAAATCAGGGAGGGGAATTTAAGTCAGGAAAGGCAATTAAAATCGAGCAGGGCAATTAATTAAAATCCGTCAGGACAATTAAAATCTATCAGGGCAATTAATTAAAATCCAGCAGCTTCCACCGTTGCCCTGCTTTTTATATTTAAATAAATCCTGTATTTGAATATTCATATGAAAATTAAATTCATGTAAATATATTTATATTTATATGTAAATGTATTTTTATATATTTATATATTACATACAAATACGTTTATTTCTATTTAATTAAAATTATTAAATATATTCACATTTGTAAAATGTTTGTGTGTTTATTGAATAATATGAATACATCAAAATATTTGTTTATTAAATAAAGTTGAATAATAGAAATACGTATTTATTAAATTTAATTTAACAACAGAATGTGATAGATTGATATAATTAATGTAATGTGATAAATATAATGAAATTAATATAATTAATATAATAGCAGTGATGTCCTTAGAGGTATAAATTAAGCCAGGTGGGGGGTTAATTTGAAAAAAAAAAAAAAAAGGAAAAAAAGGGTTATTTTTACAAAGGGAAAGGACTGGGAATAAATGGAAGCATTGGGAATAAACATAAGGATTGGGAATAAACATAAGGATTGGGAATAAAAGGAAGCACGCATGGATTTAACAGGTACTG
>VWZW01003595.1:6108-23861 GCA_013397115.1 Edolisoma coerulescens | reverse complement strand
GGGGGGAAGGCAGCCCTTCCTGAGGGAGCTGCTGGCTGTCCTTCCCTGCTCCGGGGAGCCCGAAATTGTGGTGTCCGAGGGCTGAGGGCCGGCTGGCCCCGGGCTGCCCCCGCTCCGGGAATCCGTTGGAGCTGCTTCCCGGGCGCCTCCGGGCTCGGGCGCCGCCGGCAGCGGCAGCCTCAGGAAAAGGAGCCGCGTTTCACAATGGCTCGGTCCTCCCCCGGCCGGGCAGCCCCCGCCGAGCCGCCTCCTGCCCTGAAAAAGCCCGAAATTGGTTTGTCTCCGCGCCCAGGGGGTCACCGGGGCCGCGCGCGGCGCTTCCCCCGCCGGCAGCCCGGGAGAGCCTCGCGCCGCNTTTTATATATTTATATATTACATACAAATACGTTTATTTCTATTTAATTAAAATTATTAAATATATTCACATTTGTAAAATGTTTGTGTGTTTATTGAATAATATGAATACATCAAAATATTTGTTTATTAAATAAAGTTGAATAATAGAAATACGTATTTATTAAATTTAATTTAACAACAGAATGTGATAGATTGATATAATTAATGTAATGTGATAAATATAATGAAATTAATATAATTAATATAATAGCAGTGATGTCCTTAGAGGTATAAATTAAGCCAGGTGGGGGGTTAATTTGAAAAAAAAAAAAAAAAGGAAAAAAAGGGTTATTTTTACAAAGGGAAAGGACTGGGAATAAATGGAAGCATTGGGAATAAACATAAGGATTGGGAATAAACATAAGGATTGGGAATAAAAGGAAGCACGCATGGATTTAACAGGTACTGCCCCCGTGGCAGGTGGGTTTCTTGGTGCTGAATTTTCCAGATTAATTCCTAGATGCAAATCCCAATCCCTGGGAAAGGCCTGTCTGATTTTCCAGCTGGGTTTCTTGATACAGAATTTTCCAGCTTAATTCTCAGAGGCAAATTCCCAACCCCTGGGGAAGTCCTGTACGATTTTCCAGGTGGGACATTTTCAAGCCAACTGTTACCATTTTTCTGGGATAAAACCCGTTCCCTCTCAGGTCAGAGTGATCCCCCCCAAGCATCTGCTGAAAAATTCTAATGGAGCAAAATCAGATCCACCACAAATTCCCTTTTCCCCCCTTTTCTTTCCATCCAGCTGCCCAAGGGATGCTCAGGGAGCAGCGCTGGCAGGGGGGCAGCCCAAAAATGCTGGAAATTTAACTCCTAGGATATCCCAAGTTGAAATGGACACAGAAGGATCATCGAAATCGATCTCCTAACCCTAAAATACCCAAAATTCTAGTTTCTTCACCCGTGGTGAATGGAGTGGGAAAAGCCTGAGGATTTTGGGGACTCCCAGTGCTCTGCTCTTCCCACACGAGTCAAAGCAAACGGGTTTGTCTCCGTTTTCCTTCCCTGCACCCCTCAGCAAATAACCCCCGGTCCGTTTGACCCCAGCACGGGGAAGGGGATGATCCAAACCCCAAATTTATCCCCGTCCCCTCCTTTTGCCACCTTTTGGCTCAGGTTTGAGATGGGTGACGTGGAGGAGGAGGAGGAGCGGGGAGCGTTTGACTCGAGCAGCAGCGAGACGAAAATAGCGAAGTGGAAATTCAGCCCAGCTCGAGATTTGAAATGAAATCGTTTGAAATTCATGATTTCATGCCTTGCTGGGGCTGTTCCAGGCCGGCTCCATCCTCTGCCCGGGGTGTGGATGGCGTGGGAGAGGGAGGAGGATCCCAGGAGGTTTTTGGGGGTGCTTTTGGTCATCGTTTCTCGGCACTAAATAGAGGAAGAATAAGTTTCAAACGAAGCGTGTTTTGTTTTGTCACAGGAAGTGGAGAGAGCTTTGGGAGAGCCTTGAGACACTGACTTGAAATTCTCTATTTTAGTGTTTTCCTGGCCAAACCAACCGCGTGGATTGGTGCCTGGTGGAAAAAGAGGGGGATCGGGATGGGGGGAGCCAGGCTGTGGGACCCCCCCCTTTCCCGGTTCTCCTGAGGGAGGAGGCTCGGGGCTGCAGGGGTTCGGGGGGGAAGGCAGCCCTTCCTGAGGGAGCTGCTGGCTGTCCTTCCCTGCTCCGGGGAGCCCGAAATTGTGGTGTCCGAGGGCTGAGGGCCGGCTGGCCCCGGGCTGCCCCCGCTCCGGGAATCCGTTGGAGCTGCTTCCCGGGCGCCTCCGGGCTCGGGCGCCGCCGGCAGCGGCAGCCTCAGGAAAAGGAGCCGCGTTTCACAATGGCTCGGTCCTCCCCCGGCCGGGCAGCCCCCGCCGAGCNACAGCCCGGACCCCCCAGAACCCCCTCGGAGCAGCCCCTCTGCTCCCGCGGAGCTGCTGCTGCTGGCCAGAATCGCCTCCCACGCCCAGCGTGGCGTGCGCCGGGGTGACGCTGCTCGAATTTGGAACCAAATCGCCAAATTCCCGCTGCTCCTGCGGTATTAATTCGCTTTTTGGTTTCGCTATTAATGTCGAAGGGCTGCCGAGGTCGGCGGCGTTGGCTTTCGGTGGTAATTCGCAGCGGCGCTGATTGAATCCGTGCTCTGCTGCCAAAATCGGGGCTCAGCCGGGATATTTGGGATGGGGTTGTGCCCACGGGTGGGAAAACGCTGGGAAACGCTGGTTGGGATCGGGAAAAATCCAACGGGTCACGCAGGGCTGAGTTCGGCTTCTCCTGCGAGGGGGAGATGGAATTAATTCCTGTTAAACTGAGGGGGCTCCAGGGGGTGGGCAGGGGCTGGTTTGGTGTCACCCAGTGCTGCCCTGGGGCTCGTCCCTGCCTTGCGGACACAGATTTGGGCAAACGCCGATTTTGGGGTTAAATCTGCCCTTTTTCTCGTTGTGCTGTGGTTCTGCTGTGGCTGTCCTCACCACTGTACCCTCGTGAAAGGTTGCAAGCAGTTTTGGGAACACGTTGTCTGCCTGAAACATGACAGAATCGGCCACAAATTGCAGATGAGACTGATAACAAAAGCCAACAACAGAAAATAGGTAGAAAAACAACACGGTGGAGGCTGCGAGACCACTGAAGAAGGGCTTTTTTGTGTGTTTTTTTAACCAGTTCTCTCACGATAGAAGTGAAAACACATGAAAAGAGAAATTGTGTTTTGTTCTCCCACTCGAATTAAGATGCTCCAGCACCAAACCAGGGTTGAAGCCCGTGGCTGGAGCTGCTGCCCAGCCCAGGGACTCGTAAATCAGCATTTTGGCACCGACGAGGGTGCTTGGATGTGTTTTGGGGGGCGTTTATGGTATTTTTTTAACCTTAAAAAATGTGCCCTGCAGCCCAAGGGTAACTCAGCTCATTTTCTCAACCTAGCCTGCTCTACCTGAGCGTCTCTGCTCGAATAAATCAGGCTCCAGCTCAGAAATTAGGATGAGGTTTTTGTTTTCGTTCTACTTATTTCATCTTTGTTTTTATAAATAAATACAAATCACTCAAACTGAAACTCGATGGCTTTGGTGATAATCAAAGAGCAGCCCTGGGGAAATTTTTCTTCATTACCATGTTCTTTCACAGCCCACACTCAGGGTTTCGGGAGGAAAACTTCTTAACCTTTGCAGCAGCAGCACCCGCCGCTTTTTGAAGTCCCGGCGCACTCAGACTCGGGGTTCACATCGCGGAGCTGCTTTGGCATCACCTTTATTTTAGGGCCACGTGGAGAGCAGAAATTCTCTCCCCAACCCCCAGCCCTTTCTCCCCTCAGTTCACCTCTTTTTCCCTCCTTCAAAAAAAACCCCCCAAAAACCCCAAGAAAGTGTTGGACTCCCCCCTTGAAGGGCTTGGGTTTTGTTGTTGTTTTTTCGGTTCTGTGGGGCAGCTCTGTTCTCTACCAGCTTTGTACAACGTGTTTTAGTATTTGCAGCTCACTTCCTGTATGAGGTTACTTTGTTTATCATAAAACCCCTATTTTTAAACCCATTTCTGCCAATAAGTCATTTGAATGGTAATGGCAGGCGCTCGTGACTGTCCCCTCTGCCCCTGGCTGAAGGGGGGACTCCTGTGGCTCCGGGAGGGATGGGCGTTGGAATGTGGGCTGAGGGGATCCCATGGCTCTTCCCTCAAATCTCAGGGGGATTATCTGTGTGAAAATCAGCAGGACTCCTGAAAACCCTGACTTTTTTAGCGTGAGGTCACACGTGGTGTGAGGATGTGGAGAGGCAGAGCTGCGGCACTCACCATCCTTTCCATCCTTGGGGAATGGCCATTGTGCCATCTCCCAACTTTATTTCCATTAATTACCAGCCGGGAGAACCGTGGGATTGTCAAGGAACTGTTGGCTCGGCCCAGTCTGCCCGTAATTGCAGCAAGATGAGGCACGGGTTAATTAACGGCCCGCGAGGCCGGGAAGCGCCGGCTCCCTGTGCGTCCTCCCGGGAAAAGGGATGGAGGAGCCTGTCACAAGCCCAGCAAGGAGAAATCCATCAAACCCGGGAAGAACAGGCCCTGTGTCCCCACGAGGGCTGTGTGAGGCCCCCTGAGCTCCACAGGTCCTGCTTTTGTTGGAACAGTGGTGTCTCCAACAGGGATAACCCCGTTGGCTGCCTTTCCTTGGGTTGTGGGACTTAATTTTTCAAAATTCCACAGAAAAGAGGTTTGGGATGTTCAGGAAAGGCAGCAGGAAGGTCCCCTTGGTCCAGCTATCCCTGGGCTTGTCTTACACCTTAATAAAAACCCTGCTAGAGCATCTTTAGCATCCCTTTATTGCTTTTAGGGACCTCCCTGGTATCCAACGCTTCCCATCTCCGTCTCTGCCGGGTATGACCCCAGGAGAGGTCGAGCATCCAAGGAGCTGCCCAAAAGGCAGAAAAGCCGCTGGAAAGAATGAGCTTTGTTGCAATATGAAAATCAAATGCAAAGCTCAGGGGGGTATTTTTAGCTGCTTTAGGCTGCACAGGTGTTTGAAAGGTCAGCGGCGAGTCATTGGAAAAAAATAAATATATTTATTTCTATGCGTGGGGAGAGCCTGGTGTCGCTCCCGTGGCTCTGGATGACTGGAATCCCATCCTCAGCTTGGGTTGTTTGGCATTCCCGAGGCAAGCAGGGGTGTGGGAATGCAGGAATGTCCCAGTTTTTTGTGTCCCCTACAGCATGAGCACACGGCAGCCGTGAGTGTCCAGCTCCAATGGACACAGGGAGCTGTGGCTTTCTCCATTAATAAAATCGGGGAGTTTGCTCCTTTTCAAGGAATAAAGGCAGTTTGTCATCCTTAAAACAGAATTGTGTGGGGGTTTTTATGAGTTCCTAGAATTTAAGAGTGCGGAAAGGGCCTGGCTCGTGGGGAGGAGCCACTGATGTGGCTTTGGTGGGCCTGGGCCGTGACCACCTCGGGCTGGGCCGTGGGCAGCGTGGGCTGAGGCCAACCTGACTTTGGTAGACCTGTGACCAACTTGGGCTTGGCCATGACCAGCAGGCCATGACCACCTTTGTCCTGGCTGTGAACACCTTGGACTTGGTCACGGCCACTCTGAACTGGGCCATGGCCAACTTGGGCCGCGGCCGCCTTGGCCTTGGCCAACCTGAACCGTGACTGCCTTGGCCTTGGCCAACCTGAACCGCGACCACCTTGGATTTGGCCGTGGCCAGCACGGGCTGTGGCCAGCCTGAGCGTGGCCATGGCCAAACTGGGCCGGGAACGCCTTCAAGGTGGCCATGACCCCCTTGGAGTTGGCCATGGCCAACCTGGCCCTGGCACGTGCCGAGGGCAGATCCTGCCAGAGGAGCAGTGTTTCCCTTCCTGTTGTGTCACCAAGGTCACCAAGTTTGGGCAGGTCATGAGCTCCCCCCAGCTTGAGTGACAGCAGGGTCATGTCCCAGGTGTGACAACTCACCTGGACACACCCATGGGCTCCCAAATTCCAGTGGGACCATAGAGCCACCGGGAGAGGGGGCCAGCAGCTGCCACAGGCTCGGCTGGGCAATAAAACCTTTTTTTTTGTGAGTTAAAGAAGCCCCCAAAATAGCACCTGAAACCAATAAACTTCCCTTTCAGGAACTTCTGTAATTTGAAACACACTCAAGAACAAAAAAAAAAAAGAAAAAAAAAATCCAGAATTTTTTTTAGGTTGTTTATCAAGTAGGACTTGGGGGCTTTTTTTTAAATCTCTTTCAGGTGGTGGCTGCTGAGGAATAAGCAGAGGGCTAGGAAGGGCTGGAGGGACAAATGGGATGGAGGGCCAAGGCAGAAGGAAGGTGGGATGGGAATTTTTAGGAACAGCTTTAAAATTAAAAAATAAAAAACTGCCATGTGAAATAAGAAAAGGGAAAAAATAGTGATGTTCCATAACAAAATCAAAATAATGTTCCTAAATGCATTAAATAATAAAAATAAAACAAGACACAAATGATAAAATAAACCCCAAAACTTCAATATTGGTGAAAACCAAGTGGGGGCAAGGAAAGCATGGAAGGTGCCCACCAGCTGGGCTTGAGCCTACGACCACATAAATGTGGGGAAAAGGAAAAAAATGCCAAGGAATCCCCAAATAACTCCCAGCTGGAGCAGCTTTTGGGGTCGGGAACACTCAAGGCAGCACCCGACAAAGCAAATTCATTCAAGAGCTGCATTTTGGGTGGCCTGGAGCATCTTGGAAACATCAAAATGGAGAGGGAAACACCAAAATGGAGAGGGAAACACCAAAATGGAGAGGGGAACACTGAAATGGAGAGGGAAACACCAGGTCTGGAGGGAGAATGGGTGAAAAACAGGGAAAATTGGTGATAAAGCAACAAATATCCTCTTCTCAGGAGAACCTCAACCCCTCCCCAAAAAATCCCCAGCACTCGGGACAAATAGTTGAAAGTTTTTATTCATATAAAACTCATATTAAGAACATAAAAGATTCTTAAAAACAAAACCAAAAAACAACCCCCAAAAAAACAAGGCTCTTGCGATTATTTACAGCAGTATTGCACAAGTAAAGTGGCAATTACCCTGTCCAAAATTCATCAGTGCAAAACACAAGGAAGGCAGGGAAATTGCAGTCAAAAATGCTACATACGCTGGGTCCTGCGACACGATTTAGTGATTCACGTGATTCCACGGGATGGCTGCTCCAGGAAAACCTGGCTGGAGCAATCCCGGGGCATGGAGAAGCCAAATTCCCACTGAATTTCACTAATGCTGAAGTCTTTGATGTGCCTAAATCACTCCTGGGAAGTGGGGACTTAGGCACTTGGAGCAAAAAAAAAAAAAGAAGATTAAAATCTCGTTATCCACACCATGATGGCTTTGGAAGGGGATCCAACACTTCTGGCAGGGAGGAAACCAAATCTTCACAGGAACTTAAATAAGCAGGAAATAAATATACAACATTTCTACAAGTTACAGCATTAAACAGTAGAGTGCATTAATTACACAGGGGGAAAAAAAAAAAAAACAAACCAAAAAAAGGACCTACAGTATTTACCAATTGAACTCTAAAAAGTGTAGGAAAAAAACAGGATTTTTTTTTTAATTTTTTTTTTAGATTTTTTCAAAGTATTTCTAAGCTGTACAAAACTTACAGGAGAGAAAGGAGAGGGAGTACATTGCACACAGATATTTGGCTCAGATGATGAAAATAATACGGTGCTCTACTCTAATAAATATTTGGGTATTTACAGTTTGGTGGAAAAGAGGAGAAGCGAGAACGGGATCAATCTGGTTTCCAAGGAAAACTCTTCATCCTTTTGGTGCAACACAGAGCACAGGCTACACTTAAAAACAACCCAGAGCAGGCAGCCAACATGGCTAAAAGGAGCAGAAATCCCTGTTTTCTGTTTTGAGGCTTTTCTGGGGGCTTTTTCCCACTAAACCTCACAACTCCGCAGGAATCCTGCTTTTTGGGGGTTCCTTTTCCTATGATTTTTGGCTGGGAACTCCTCCTGTGGAGAAGGCCCTGGGAGACTTGGCCCATACCTTGATTTTTTTTTTCCTTAAAATGAATCTGGTTTTTGTCTCCATGGGAGGATGGGGTAAAGTGCTCTTTGGTGATTCTTTGGTGTACTCCAAGGGACACATTCCGGGATGCCAAAGGTTGGGAGATCCCAAAGCACCATTTCATCCACCAGCAACGATGGAACTCAACTGGGAGAAAAAAAAAAATCTCACTGGGTTTTCCCCCCTCTGCTGCCGAGTTTTATCCGTTTAATTTTCATTTTACCAGTGGAATTCCATGGAGGTTCCCATGGGAAATCCCTGGTGGCAGCCTACAGTAAAAAAGGGATGGCTGGGGCGGCACAGCCACGGCAAGCCAAAGCCAGAGGCAAATCCCAAGGGATGAGGAGCAGGATCTGCCCTGGCCGAGCTCCCTCGTTATTTGAACCGCTCGCTCTCCACCAGTGCAAAGGTTCCCCCCAGAGGGCTCCAAAATGCCCTTCCCACAACATTCCCTGCTCCTGCAACTGCTGCTCACCGTGCACTTCCGAGGAAAAAAGGGAATAAAATTGGCAATCAAGGTCAAAACTCCCTCCGTGATCCTCCTGGAGCAGGAGGGGAGGCCCCGCTCCGACCCGCCAGGCACAGCCATGCAGAGAGGTCCCAGTGGGGTCTGTCCATCGTTAATTAACACTAATTATCATCCATGGCACTAGGCAGCTTCTCCCAGCAGGAAGAACCGCTCCAGGGGGGACTCAGGATGGGGTTTTCCTTCTTTTCTTTTCCTATGGTGCTGGTGAGACCAGAAACAAGCCCGTGGCTTTGGGGAGCACCTGCCCCAGCCTGAGGGAAGGGGGATGTTTGTGCATAGATACGGGATGGCCGGAGCAGCCCATCCCCCAAAAACATCCGCCGGGAGACAACGGGAACACCGCAGATCCCCAGCTCCGGGGGGAAGGGGAAAGGCCCTGCGACATGGAGCACCTGGGAAGTTCTCTGGGAGGAGGACACAGAGCAATCAGATCCCCATGCAATGTCCTGGATGGATCCATGTCGGGCTGGCATCCTTCCATCTGCATCTGGGTGCTCATCCTCGTCCAAACACGGAGAGGATCCCAGGAAAACACAATCTTGGAAACCTCTTTCGACAGCCACGACTCACAGCAGGTCCTGCTGCCGTCGCCTCCGGCTGCGGCGTTCCAGGAGCTGCTCCCTGCCTCCGGAATGGTTTATTGCTGGATTACTCAGTCCCCCACATCTGATATCAGACACGACAGAAGCGTTTTCACACGTTTATAGAAAGAATTTCTTTAAAAAAAGGCAACCTGGTGGCTTGGGGTTTGGTTGGTTGGTTGTGATGGTTTGGACCCTGGAGTTCGACAGCGAAGTCTTGAAAGTCAGAGCGGATCAAAAAGATAAGAGATATCAAAACCCAAAAAAAAAAAAAAAAAAAAACCCAAAAAAAAAAAAAAAAAAAATCAGTCAGCAGGAAATAGGCTGATTTGCATGATGCAAATGAAGTTGGATTTGGGGTAGCATTAGGTATTTACAGGTAAGAGAAGTGCTGATTAAATCCCTCTTGGCCCTTTTTCCAGCCTTTTTGGGGGACAAACGCCCCGGAGGCAAAGGGAGTGGGGAGGAATCCGAGTCTCTGCAAGGCAAACTCCGGTGGCTCTGCCCATCAGCTGGCTCAGATCTCCCTCTTTCCTGCCATGGGGCTTGTCCCACAGGATTCCAGGAACGATGACAAAACATTATTCCACATTTCCTCTGAGACTCTTCCGGAAAAAAAGGCCAAAAAATGAATAAAAAGAGTGGAGAGAAACAGCGAGGAAGCACCACTCTGCCATAAAACGCCGCGGTCAGAAAGGGATGTCCACCCTCATCCTGCCACGTGTCCTGGGGGAGAGGCAGGGTGGGAGCCCCACATCCATCCTCGTGTCCATCCTTCCCGGGCTTTCCCAGCGAGGAATTCAGTCCTGGTGGCTTGGGATGTGCCCGGCGCTCACTGGAGCCTCCAAATGAGGCGGATGATGTAACGCAGCAGGCGCAGGATCACGACCTGGGGGTTCCCCACCTGGTGATCCAAGAAACCCTGAAAGAGAGGGAGAAAAACAAAAAAAAAAAAAAGAAAAAAAAAAAAAAAAGAAGAGAAAAACCAAACAAAGCGATGACTTTAATTCCCAGCATGCAGCCCCCCCTCGCTGTGCTACAAACACCTGGAAAATATTCCAGAGGCACAAAGTGAAGTGTTTAACAAAGATCAAGAACAAACCCCACAACCTTTCATGTTTGAAGTCTTCTTTGGGCTGGTGCTCCCCTCTCCCATCCATGCTGGTCTTGAAGATGGATTTTGGGATCGGGTGGCACCACTGCAGTGCCACCAAACAGGGATGTCACGTGCACTTGGCACAGGAATTGTGCAATGCTGCCAGGAGATTTGAAACCAAGGGGCAGCCAGCCCTGCTGGGACAGTCAGGGGAGTTAAAAACCACAGGGTGGGAGGAAAAAATTCCAAGCAAACTAAAAATATCCCTCAATGAGAAGAGCAGCAGATCCTCCTCCAGCAGCCTGACCCCCACCGTGGTGGAGAACACGGGAAAAGCAAATAAAAGCATCATGAGGCTAGAGAAGGAGGGCAGAGAAGTGCCAAAATTAGGCTTTCTGGAATAAAGAGGTATAAAAATAATTGGGGAGCTGATAGAAGACATTCAGGTAGGATTGGACATCAGGAGGAATTTCTCCATGGAAAGGGTTGTTAAACAATGGAAGAGGCTGCCCAGGGAGGGGGTGGAGTCCCCATTCCTGGAGGTGACCAAGGAATGACTGGATGTGGCACTCAGTGACAAGGTGGGAATCGGTCACAGGTTAGACTCAAAACACCTGGAGGTGTTTTCCAACCTCAGTGATTCTGGGATTTCCACTTTGCAGCCAGCAGAGCTTGGGGCTCGTGACAGCAGCCAAGGAATGCCCCCTCTTCCAGAAAAAGCCCTGGATCCACAAGCCTTGTTGGGCCAAGGAGTGGCTGGATGGCGAACGGCCTGATTTCCCGGTCTCTTGTCCGAGAAATGGTCCCGGGAGAGGCCACACCCCGGGGAACGTGACTGGGAACGCGCCGGGACCGCACCGGGACCCGTCCGACAGCCTCGACCTGCCCGGCGAGTGTGGCTCTGCCAGGGCTGCAGTTCCCCATTTCTAACCTCGGGCTGAAAGGGCAAACCCCAGAGCCAGGCGGGGCCGGCGGGCACGAGCCCTTCCACCTTCCCCTCCGGAGCAGCCGGAATGCTTCCAGAAAGAAAAGGGACCTTGCCGCAAAGCGCCTCAGGGAAGACCATTAAACAACGGCTTAAATGCTCTGAAATTCCCCCAGGTTTGGCTGCAAGGAGGGAGAATTTGTCACATGCTGACTGCACCAGGTACAAAGTGTTTTTAGGGTCACGCATGACGTCCCCTGCTCGTGTCACCTGAGCGGGCAGGACGTGTCCTCCGCGTTCTGCTCCTCACCCCGGGCCAGCCTCGGGTTGGAATCACGGCCACGGTGCTGGGAACAGCCTCCTGCAAACCTTGGGGATGCTCCCTGCACCTCACCCTGCTGCTGCCTGGGAAATTACCCTGTTCCCATTAAATTCACCCCCTTATCCACCACAGGTTTGTAGGGAGCAGCATGGTGTGCCCAGAGATTTCCAGCACCAAAGGAGCTGGGATAACGCTAGAAGGACATTCCTGCTCCTCACAAAGTGCTCCAAATTTAAGGCACTGCTCTGGGAGGCAGGGAGGAGATGGGATGGGGGTGGTTGGGCACTGAACAGGCTCCCCAGGGAACGGTCACAGCCCCAAGGCTGCCAGAGCTCAAGGAATGTATGGAAAACACTCGGGTGCGGGATTGCTGGGGCTGTGCAGGGCCAGGAGTTGGACTTGGATGATCCTTGTGGGTCCCTTCCAGCTCAGGATATTCCATGACATGGCACTCTGCATTTCTTCCAGCTCTTCTGGATCTGCCTGCTGCTACCAGGTGCCTCCAGCTTTCTGGACAGCCTGATCCCTCCCTTTCATTGGAAAGATGCCCTTTCATCCCAAAAAGCAGCCACTTTGCATCACAAGGGATCAGCCTGGATGGGGGAGGTCAGAAGATGCGCATTTTGGATTCTGGATTCGGGATATCAGCTTATCACCATTTTGTTGCAGGTCAGGAATGCCAGAGCATTTGGAAAGAGTGCAGCAGGTGGAGATGATGAGGAAAAAGCAGGATCATGGCAGCTTGACCCCGATTTTGCAGGAAAGCCAACCCTGGGAGCAGTGAGGAAACGCTGCAGGAGTGATTTGGGAGCCGAAGAGGATGGATAAGGACCCAGCAGCCGGCATTCCATCACCAACGCTGCTCCTGGCTCCTCTTCCCACGGACGAGCCCGAGTGGATGGAGCAGAATCCACAAGCAGGGACACGCAGCCGTCGGGAACACTCGGCAGCCGAGTCACCAGCGAGCTCCTCTTGCTTCACCCCTGGGCTGGGCTGCCTTGGGATTGGGCTTTTCCTTGGCATGACTGCGTCGATTTGGGTTGCAACACCCCAAGGTGAGCGAGTTCAGGGGCTTACAAAAACTCTTTCAAAACAGTCTTTGCAAGAGAAGTAAGTTCAGGGACCAAGTCTCTTCTTTGCAGCAGCTGGGATTTGGGAGCTGGGCTGGGAATCCCACTGAATGCTTCCTTAAAAGCGACGGTGCCGGGCATTGCATCCCCCAAAACCACCCCCAAACTTTCCCTGCTGCTTCCTTTTTCAAAGTTTCCTCGACACCATCACATCCAGGCCCAACCCAACACCTCTGCCTCAAAAACCTCCTGCAAACCTGGCGCCCCAAAGCTTCCAGCCCCAATTTCAAGGTTATTTTCAATTGATTTAAAGGTTATTTGTCATTGATTCGAGGCCGCCGCCGCCGATTTGCCTGATCCGGGCCGCCCCCCCACCCGCGCAGCCTTTTCTCCGTCTGAGTGAACGAAACGCTCACCGCAGAGAGAGTTTCCAGAGATGATTCAGCCTTTCCCTTTGAGAGAAATGGAGAGTGAAGAGGGGAAAGTTACCCTGCGTGGACAATAGGAGGCATTGAACTCGTCCCCGATGCGCCGCAGCTCCTGCGCGATCCAGATTTCCGGCTGCACCTCTTCGGCTGGAGAGTGGGATTGCCACCGGGAAGCTGTGTGGGATCAAACAGGAGAGTTGGAAACCCAGGAACAAGAACAGATTATCTAGAATTTACTCTGTAAAACTCTGTAGTAACCCATCTTGCCATTTTATTCCTATTTTTTATTACTATTATATTTTAATTCCCTTACATCCAGGTGGCGCACGTGGGGACTCGCTGTATACAATGAACAGGCTTTTATTCCTTATTATTTCTGTATTATTATTACTATTAGGCTTTTATTTATTCATTTTTTTACTGTAGGATTCCCATGGGAGCATCTCCAAGCTTTGGTCCCCCTTAAACGGGGATAAAAGCCAAGATGCCACTCTCCAATTTCCTTCCCTCGCCAAACCTCCTCTTCCCCCTCTTCTTTTTCTCCTTCAGCAGCAACTCCTTCCCTAACCTTAAAAACCCTCTGCCTGGATATTTTCATCCAATTCTCACATTTCTTCCCCAAATCATCCTCAAGTGCCCAAAAAGGAAAACCAATGGGTTTGTCATAGGGAGGAGAAAGCCACAGTTGGATTTGTGTGCAGAGAACCCACACTTCCAGCAAATCCCAGTGCTGGCTTGAAAGAGAAAAGGAAGAGTTAAGGTATTTTTTATACTGCAGGATACATAATTGTTTAGGACTCCATCTTAAAAAGTTATTAAACATGTGATAAATCCTCCAAATAGCCAGGGGAAAAAAAAGGAGACAGGACCATGTACGGTACCAGCACCGCCTCATCCCCCTCCCATGAAGTGCAGGATCTGAGCAGGAATTGCAGCCTTAAGGAATATTAAAAAAAACCCAACAAACAAAAAACCCCAAGAAAAAAAAAAAAAAAAAAACCCAACAAAACAACCAACCCCACACAACCCAAAAAAAAGAAAAAAAAAATTACTGCACAAAACAAAGCAGTGTTTTGGCACGACAGCTTCGGAGGAATCACAAGGGAACGGGAATAGCTTCCAATCTTCCAAATATTCAAAGGATTAGTGGNAAAGGGGGGAAAAAAAAAAAAAAAAAAAAAAAAAAAAAAGAAAAAAAAGAAAAAAAAAGAAATTAAATAAAAGCCTGGCTCCAACCTGACTGGAAAATGCATTTCCGAGCCAAGGCAGCGCTGCTTGGCCGGAGGATGTGTTTTGTTTTCACGCTGTAGTAGCGCAGGAGCAGCGCCCGCCGCCTGCCCCGAGCGCGGCTCCTCCCGCCGGTGAATGAACCACGCGCGGCGCTCGCCGGGCTCCCTCCCTCCGCCCCGGCTCCTCCGGGAAGCCAAACGGGATTCGGCCGGGGCGGAGCGACCTTCCCAAACCCCACCGCCGCCGTCAGCAGGGCCGGCCCAGCCAGGGAAACAAAAACACGCGGCGAGCCGGGGCAGGAAGAGGCGAGGAGCGCCGGGGACGTGAGGAAAACCACGCGGGGGAGCGGCGCTGCTCCTGCTCCATCCTTTTCCCTCTTCTCCATCCTTTCCCCCCTGGCTCCATCCTTCCTCCCGCCCCGGCATCGCGCCCGCGGGGCTCCTCCGCCCGAGAGCCTCGGGCTGGGCTCGGTGGCTGAGAGCGAAATCGGGCTGAGGTTTTCAGAAAGGACTTTCTGCGGCGCTGCCGAGCGGCGGCGGCGAAAGGGGCCAGTCATAACTGGTCCCCAAACCAGTCACGGGCGCTTTCGGGGGCGGGGGGACACAGTCATAGCGCGAGGCAGCGCCCGCCACCGTGGGTGACACGGCTGCCCCGGGCACGGGGACAATCCCGGGCCACCGGCACCCCCGGGATGCCGCGTCTGGCTCCAGCCCGTGGGATGCTCCAGCATGGAATTGCTGCAGTGCCGGCTCAGAAGGGTAAAAAAACCAACTCCAAATTGCAACTTCAGGTCCCGTGTTGGTTATCCAACCCTCCCCGAAGGAAATCTTGGAGAGCCGGGAGAAAACAGCAGCGATTCCAAAAAAAAGAGCATCAGGATAGCACCACCAGACTCCCAGCTCAAGGTTTTCCCCTTAAATCCAACTATTTGCACATGGAGAATCTCCTTTACGAGCAACAGGAGGTTCATGCTGCTTCTCTCCCCATGGGAATGCACACCGGGATCAAACCAGCACTAGGAAAACCCATCCACAGAGCACCTGCTCCAGACACATTCCCAAAATCCACATGCAAACAAACGCACGCCTTCAGACCGAAAATCCGATGGAAGGAAAGGAACCTCTCCCACGGAGAGACACGAAATACCAGGCACAGAGTCACCCAGCACCCCTCCACAGAGGGCGAGTTTGTCTTGGGTGACTTACACTCCCAGCTGGGAATTCCCCATCCCTGCCAACCTCTTCCCCCAAAAGCAGGGTCAGCCTCTTCCTCCGGCACAACCTAATCAACTCACCCCTGCTCCTCTCCTCCCCATCCCCAAAAAGCATCTTCCTGGATATGCCAGGCTGGCACTGCAACCCCTGCTCCCTCCCATCCCAGAGCATCCCCTCGCTGCTTTTGTCTCATTTCCCAAAAAACCAGCTTTGGAGGCAGCTGGATGTGCCCCCTCAACTATCAGAAAGGTGGCACAGCCCAAAGCATCACTTCCCAAAACATCCACAGCAACAACTCTTCCCTACACAACCCAAGGCATTCCCAAGGGCTGCCTCCACCTTTTTTTGCCCTCATGGAAACCTTTGGGGAAGGTTTTGCGGGATTTAGAGAGGGACTTTTGAGGCAGAGCATGAGTTTGCCGTGCTGGAGCAGCCTTGGAGCAGTTCCCCACTGCCTGTGGGAGAGGCCGGGAGCATCCGTCGCTCCCGCTCGCAGGAAGCGCCTGTTTATTTTAATAATAATAATAATAATTATTATTATTGCTTATGCTTCCGAGAGAAACTCTCCACCTCGCAGCCTCTGCTCACAACAGATAAAATTGGTGGGTAAAAGCACAACAAAAATATCCCCTTTGCTTCCTTCCCGAGGGACTGACCCACTTCCACACAGAAAACTTCACGGCACGCATCCGGCGGGACACTGCCAAGGCACGGGGACTGAGGAGGAGGTGTGCAGGGCAGAGCCATGGATACTTCCCAAGGAGAGCTGCATGGGAAGTCACAGCCTGGGAGCTGCAGGCCTGGATGGGGATAGAACAGCTCTGTAGCTCCATGTTCCCAGCTTAATCCGTCTGGGAGTATACAGGGGTTTTGGTTAAACAGCGCTGAGGATTTTCCATTTGCTTATAGTTGTTTAGGATGATGCCCCTAGCAACACTCACAAGAGCAAAGGCGCCAAAAAAAACAGCTGATGAGAATGCAGGAATTTGGAAAAAAAAATCAGGGAAAACTTCAATTTCTCCCTGGAAAAAAGAAACCAAATTCTTGGCTCTCCCAGCGAGGAATTCCGGGAGCATCCCTGCCTGCCCGTGCCAGGGCGAGGTTGTGAAACTTGAATTAAGCTGTAATTACTGCAATAATGTCACAAAATCTTTCCTGAGGGCACGTTAGAGCCAGGCCTCCACAGCCGGAGCCACAGCCCGGAGCCGGGAGGGAGGAAAACCACCACCAACCAAAAAAGATGGTGTTTAGATCCCAGAAAGCTTGGAGCTGGTGTTTGCTATCCCCACGCCGCGCTCCCACCGTGCCCTGGGGGAAGCCAAAAGGTGGAAGTTCAAACGTTTCCTCCCGTTAGAGGGAATTCATCAGGAGAGGGGAATGCTGGACGCACAGGCAGCTCCCGCGGGCAGGTTTTCCCTGCTGGAGAGGCTTCACCTGGCAAAGCCACTCGTAAACACGCCCCCGCCCGCCTGCAGGCCGCTTCCCGGCGGGATTTTGGGATGCGTGACCCCAGCACCTCCGCCACCGAGCGATGAGAGAGCCGGCAGCGACGCACGAGCCAGGAGCCACTTGCTTGGCAAAACAGCCTTGGACGAGCGAGCCCCGAGTAGGAAGCTGGACTCAACAACTCCGTCCCCTCCTCCCCTGGCAGCGACTGACCGAGCCCGGAAAAGAATAAACATCATAGTAATAAAAACCCCGGCGCTGGACGCGCGGGAGTTCCCCGGCGCTGTGTTTGCTCGGCGGGCTCGGCCAGCTTCCACAAATCCCAGAGCGCCGGGAGAGCCTCCAGCCCGCGGCACGGCCGGCTCGGCTGCTCCCAAAATCCACAGGGTGCGATGCGGGAGGCGCTGCTGCAGGTGCCTCGCATGGCTACCTGCGTTTTCCAGCACTCCAAGGGAAGCCAGGCAAAGAGCAGGACCCCTCATGCACCTACAACCCCCTGGCACTGTGCGCTCGCAGCTTTACACACCCCTCCCGCATTCACACCTGCACACAAACCCCCGGCACTTCACACACCCCCACGAGAATCCGCGTTTTCCACGGTTCTGAGGAAAGCCAAGCCAGGTGAGGAGGGGAAGGCAAGGAAAGCCAAGCCAGGGGAGGGGTGGGAAAACTGCTCCTGCACTTTCAACCTACCCTCGCACCGTGTATTCACCCTCTATCCCCCCGGCACTTTGCTCTCACACCTTCATACGCCCCCACGAGAACTTGTGTTTTCCACGGTTCTGAGGAAAGCCAAGCCAGGTGAGGAGGGGGAGCGAGGGCAGCCACGCCAGGTGAGGAGGGGGAGGCGAGGGAAGCCGAGCCCGGCAGGGAGGGGAGACGAGGAGAAGGAGGAGGAGGATGGGGAGCCGCGCCCCAGAGCTTACCCATGGCGCTGAGGCAGTGGCTGAGCGCCTGGCAGGGCGGGCTGGGGGTCTGCGTGGCCTTGTCGCAGCCCAGGGGCGCGGGGCT
>VWZW01003594.1:819960-834855 GCA_013397115.1 Edolisoma coerulescens | reverse complement strand
ACCGAGAGCTGGCTGACCACGGCCCGCACAGCAGCACCGGGTGAGTCCCGAGCGGGGCAGCGTTTTGGGGTGGGGGTGCCCTGCCCCGGCTCATGCCCACGCTGTTGCCTCGTTCAGCCTGCGGAGGGACCCTGCGGGGCCCCGAGGGCTCCTTCAGCTCCCCCAACTACCCCGGGCCCTACCCCGCCAACACCCTCTGCGTCTGGCACATCGAGGTGGGCGCCGGGCTCGCCATCCAGCTGAGGATGGAGACGTTCAGCGTGGAGGGCACGGCCTCCTGCCTCTTCGACAGCGTGGAGCTCTACGAAGAGCCGGGCTCCGGCGGCACAGCCCCTTCCCCAGCCCGGGGGGGCCCGACCAGGTAGGGCCCCTCACAGCCGGGGAGCGCGGCAGTGCAGCGGGGCGGGGCAGCGAGCGGTGCCAGCCCTTGCTGTGCCCCCAGGTTTTGTGGCACCGTGCCCCCCCCGACCTTCAACTCCAACTCCAACCGCCTGCGGGTCACCTTCCTCTCCGACGGCAGCGTGGGCGCCCAGGGCTTCAGCGCCCGCTACCGCGCCGTGACCCCGGCCGAGAGTGAGTCCCTCGCCCCAGGGCACTGCCAGGGTCCCTCGCTGCTGGCAGGCAGAGGGGAGAGCCAGCGGGGAGGGGAGGGTGCCCGGTGGAACCCCCCCACCATTCTGGGTGTGTGGCTGCGTGCAGAGAGCTGCGCCTGGGACGAGCACTTGTGTGACCAGGGGCTGTGCCTCCAGCTGGGCTTCGTGTGCGACGGCTTCCACGACTGCACGGACAGGAGCGACGAGGCCAACTGCAGCCTCAAACACCAAGGTGGGCGGGACAGAGCCCACCTGCAGCCCCCAGGGCACCCGGGGATGGGCGGGGAGGGGGGAGATGGAGGGAGGAGAGAAGGGCAGGGGTAAATCCACGTATGTGTGTGTGTGTCCCTCCAGAGTGTGGGGGGCCGCTGACCACCTTGGAGGGACACTTGTCCACCCCGAACCACCCCCAGCCGTACCCGCACCAGCAGGTGAGAGAAGGGGTGCTGTGGGAGCACGGGGAGGGTGAGGGTGGGCAGGGAGGAAGGCAACCCCCCGCCCAGGGGAGAGCTGGGGGGTGCCCCTGCCCAGCTTCACGGGTGTCGCCGGCTGCCCCCCCGCCCCGCAGCTGTGCCTCTGGCAGATCTCGGTGCCCCTGGGCCACGTCATCGACCTGCACTTCCACAACTTCAGCCTGGAGTCGCACGAGGACTGCAGCTTCGACTTCGTGGAGGTGCACGACAGCGCGGGCACGGGGGCCGCCAGCCTCATGGGCAGGTACAGACACCCCCGACACCCCCAGCCCTGCTGTGCCACCCTGGGGACACCGCTGCCGTGGCTCAGCTGGGGAAACTGAGGCACGGGGCTGGCTGGTGGGGAGGAGCCACCAGAGGGCAGGGTTTGGAGAGGTGCTGGTCAGCCCCCTGACCCCATCCCTCGTCCCACGACCTCGGCAGGTTCTGTGGCCACCAGCTGCCACCCACCCTGACCTCCTCACAGCATGTCATGACCGTCCTCTTCGTGGCAGATGAGGGAGTAGCAGATGATGGGTTCTTTGCCACCTACCAAGCCCGGATTGCCACAGAGAGTAGGTAGCCAAGGGTGGGGCACAGGCTGCCCAGGGGGGGCTGTGCCATCGCCATCCTATGGGGGCTACAAGGCCAGGCTGGATAAAAACCTGGAAAAAACAGCTCCTGTTCCACAGCTGACCCTGCTCGGAGCAAGAGGTTGGGCCACGGGTCCCCGGGGTCCCTTCTCACCCGATTTACCCCATAACCCAATAGCCATGGGGGTGTGACCTGGAAGGGCTCACCTGCACACAGGCATGACCCATGACTGGAGGGCTGCCCCCAAATAACCCAGGGAATTTGGGATCTCCCCGAGCTGGACCTGCCAGATCCCCTGGCCAGCGACCAAGAAGAGTGGACAGGGGTGGTCAGCAAGGGAGCAGGCTGGCTCCCAGCCATGCCCTGCCCTCTCACCTTCCAGAGACCTGCAGCCCCGCGGAGTTTTCCTGCGGCAACGGCGAGTGCCAGGCGCTGGAGTCTGTGTGCGACGGCTGGCACGACTGCCCCGACGGCACTGACGAGCTGAACTGCACCGGGGTGTCCTACCCGGCCTTCGGTGAGTGCCACCCTCGGGTGCCCCCCCTGAGCCCGGCTGGCCCCGGGGCACACGCTGGCACGGCCGGTGGGCAGCACTGCCGCTGGCACACGGGAATCTCCTCTCCCTGCGGCAGGGTCTGTCTGCGAGCCCGTGGAAGTGGAGATGTGCCTGGGGCTGGGCTACAACGCCACCTCCTTCCCCAACATCTGGCTGGCCATCCCGGACCAGGAGGGAGCCGCCGAGGTGCTGCAGGACTACGAGGTGAGCTGCCCGGGGCTGCCCGCGGGGCTGCCCTCGCCACAGCCCGCCCGGCCGGGCTCACGCCGCTGTCCCCGCTGTCCCACAGACGCTGATGGAGCTGCCGTGTTATCAGTACCTCCGCCTGCTCATCTGCAGCCTCTTCGTGCCCAAGTGCACCCCGGACGGGGGGGTGCTGCAGCCCTGCCGGGCCGTGTGCCTGGCAGCGGAGCTGCGCTGCCAGCAGTCCCTCGGCCTCCTCGGCATCCTCTGGCCCATCAACTGCAACATCCTGCCCGACTCCAAGGACCCCGTAGAGTGCTTCCAGCCCTGAGCCGGCAAGAGGAGAGGAGCAGGGGCTGAAGCCACCGTCCCCACACCGAATGTCCCTCCCGTGCTCTTCCTGTTGTAAATACCCAGCTGCTGGGGTGGCCCCTCACCTGCCCTGTGGTCAGCCCTGCTGCCCAGTGCTTGGGTCGGTGCCTGGGTGCCACGGGCTTGCCCACAGCTCCAAAGCCCTAGAGAGCAGGTGGCACATCCCACAGGGAAAGGCTTGTGCTGGAGGGGCTGTGCTGGGGGCACCAGGGAAAGGGCTAATGCTCCCCAAACGGAGCAAGGCTGGGCAGAGGTGAGCCAGGCTGCAGGCACGAGAGCCCAGGGCTACCTGTGTCCCACAGCCCCAGAGCCAGCAGAATAAACAGCGTGAGCAGCTGACAAACCCAGTGCAGCAGGTGACTCATTTGGGGGGAGGGGGTTGTGTTTGGGTGCTGCCAGATCCAAGGGGAAACTGAGGCATGGGCCGAGGGAGGGAAGCCAGGGATGGGGTGAGAGGTCTGAGCAGGGATGGAGGGGCATGGGGGAGACTGCAGGGCAGAGTGGGCAGCTGGCTGTGCCCTCACTGGGCTGGGGGCTTGCAGGGTCCCAGGGAGATGGATGGGTCTCAGAGGGGGTCCAGTCGGTGGCCCCACGGTGCAGGGAAGGGATCCTGCCCCACCAAGAGCTGTGGCCCTGCTGGCTGAGCTGGCTGTGCTGGCTGGAGGCCACTCTGGTAGCCACAGGCCTGGCAACACCCATGGCCACAGACCAGCGTCCAGCTGGCCAAAAGCAACAGTCCCTTCACACCTTGGGAGAGAGGAGACAGGCGGCTCCCTGCCAGCACCCAGCCTGGCCCCGGGCATCCAGGGCAGAGAGGATCAGCCAGCAAAGTCACCCGCTCCCCTGCGGGCACAGGGAGGGGAGAGCCAGCAGTGCCACCGTGCTGCCCGCTGCCCTGGGCGTGTGGGGAAGTCCCCAGTCGGGCTGGGGTCATTGGGAGCAGGACCCAGTCATGCCAGCACGGCTCTGCCCCTGTACCCAGCACAGCACTGCCACTCCCACCCAGCTCAGGGGCTTTGAGCCCACCCAGCTCCTTCGTTCCCTGCCTGTCCCAGCTGCTGCCGGGCACGGGGACATCCCCAGCCACAGGCCCGCCCCGCTGGCCAGCGTGTGACCGTGTCCCTTGGACGCACCCGGCGCTGGAACGAGTTAAAGGCGAGCTGGGAGCGCCTCGAAAGCTTCGCCGCGTGCTCCGCGCTCCCCGGGGCCAGCCCTGCCTCCTGGCACGGGCACAGAGCTGCTCTGCCTGAGCTTCCACCTGCCCTGCACGCTCAGCCCAACGTGCTGGGACTGCCCAGATGGATCCTGCGGCTTCCCCTGGATGCTCCCAGGGCTGGCACTGCCAGGCTGGCTGTGCTCTGCCATCCCCTTTGCCTCAGCTCCGCTGCCAGTCAGGGCACCCGCACAGCCTGAGGGCTCCCTCTTCTTTCTGCCACTCCATCTCTCTCCGCCTTGTTGGATTTCCTTCCCTCAGCCTTTATCTTGTTTCCTTTCCCTCTGCTGCCTGTTCTCCCTGTTTTCCTCCCCTCCATCCTCCTCCTCCTCCAGGTGCCCAGCCGTGCCCTGCTGAGGCAGTTCACAGCCTGTGCCTCCTCTCCCTCGGCCGGGCTGTTTGCAGCGCTCTCCCTTCCCCCTCCTTACAGCACTTCCGACATCATGGGATTATTTTTCTTTTTCCCCTTGTCTTGTAGCTTTTGGCTCCCAAGGCCCTTGATTTCCTTTGGAGTTTGGGAGGAGAGACGTGGGGAGGAGGGGGGGTGGAGAGGCTGCCTCTCTTAGGGCCTTCGTCAGAGCCAAGTGGCCAGGAAGAGCCTCAGCCCTTCCCCGGCGGCGAGCAGCGAGGTCCCGGGACAGGAACCGCGGGCTCACAGTGAGTGGGATACCCAGCCGGGGGCAGCTGGGACTCCCTGGCTGCCTGGCTCCGGCGCCTGGGCGGAGGAGAGACACTTTTCTCCTCCTTTTCCTCTTTGTTGCCGTCGTGGAGGGGGAAGAGAGCAGCTTTTCTGGCTCAAGGCCACGGGGAGGGGGCCAGCGCTGGCCCTGGGGCTCAGCCCTCGTTGCGCTGCTGGGATGCTGCAGCCGCGGGCAGCCGTGCCCCGGGGAGCCGGCCGGGGTGGAGCGGAGCCGCCGGCAGCCGGGATGCTGCCAAGGGCAGGGCCACGGCTCAGCCCCGCGTTCCCCGGGCTGCCGCCGCACCACGCACCCCCCCAGAGGCGACAACCCCACCCCAGGCACGCTCGCAGCTCACCCCCTGGCAGCCCTAAATCCCCCTGCCCGTTCCCCCACAGCTGGGCACGATGGGGCAGTGCCCACCCCGAAGAGCCCCCAGCCACAAACAAAGTCACCGCCACAGCCCCCGGCCCTACACCCACGCCCCACACACATCCTGAGCTGTCCCGGGGGCTGCAGGATGATGTGATGGAACCACGGGGATGCTGTGGCAGGTGCAGACAGCACGGGGGCCTCGCTGAGGGGAGCAGCACAAATTGTAAAGGGAAGAGAAGAGGGGAATGTCCCCTGCTGACCCCCTGGCACTCCCTGCCAAGCACTCCCGACCCTCTTCACTGCGGTCCCCAGAGCTGTGATCCTTCTCTGCCCCCTTCCAGGACAAGATGAAGCAGCTCTTCCTCCTCTTCCTCCTCGGGCTCATCAGCAGGTCCTTGCAGATCGAAGACAACAAGATCCCTGGGCTGTGCTCAGGGCAGCCGGGCATCCCGGGCACCCCGGGCCTGCACGGGGGCCAGGGTTTGCCAGGCAGAGACGGACGAGACGGCCGTGACGGGGCCATGGGGATGCCGGGGGAGAAGGGCGAGATGGGCCCTCCTGGTAAGCAAGGAGAGATCCCAGCTGGGGAGGGGGATCTGCCATTCCCTGCCAGTGGGGAACGCCCTCATGCCAGGGGGTGAGTCCTGCGTGCTGGCACCAATTGCCAAACTGAGAGTGAATCCTGCAGAAGTGCCCCTGCCATGCCACCACCACCCCTTTGGCCCTGCCTGTGGTGCCCTGTCGGGTGTTCCCGTAAAGGGCAGCAGCTCCCTGTCCCTGGTAAAGCTGCATTTGTCCCCATCTCCGATGCCACCCCTCTCCTCCAGCCCTGCTTTAGGAGGGACCACTAGGAATAGGGTTTCATCATCCCTGCCCTGGCTCCTGGGCTGGGCTTTCTCCCAGCCTGTGAGGGTTTCTCCAACGATTTGTTGATGCTGTGCTAAATGACCTCATTGCACCCAGCCCTCCCCACTTGTGCTGCTTCCCCACGCAGTGCCCTGGCCACGGCAGGGAATCCCTGGTGGGATTGGGACTGGGCAGGAGGGGTGGAGGAGCCGTGTTGGTGACTTAGAGGTAACCCTGTCCCCTCCTGCCCGCCCCAGGAGTGCCCGGTCCCCGCGGGGAGGTGGGCAGCCCGGGCGTGGACGGGCTGCACGGTGAGAAGGGAGCTCAGGGCGAGTGCGCCGTGGCCCCGCGCTCGGCCTTCAGCGCCAAGCGCTCCGAGTCCCGCAGCCCTCCCCTGGCCGACCAACCCATCCTCTTCGACGTGGTGCTCATCAACGAGCAGGGCCACTACGACCCCGCCACGGGCAAGTTCACCTGCGAGGTGCCGGGCCTGTACTACTTCGCCGTGCACGCCACCGTGTACCGCACCAGCCTGCAGTTCGACATCATGAAGAACGGCCACTCCATCGCCTCCTTCTTCCAGTACTACGGCAACTGGCCCAAGCCCACCTCGCTCTCCGGGGGCACCCTGGTCCGCCTGGAGCCCGAGGACGAGGTGTGGGTGCAGGTGGGCGTGGGGGACTACATCGGCTTCTACGCCAGCGTCAAGACGGACAGCACCTTCACCGGCTTCCTGGTCTACTCCTACTGGCAGAACTCGGCCGTGTTCGCCTGAGCCCGCCGGGCATGTGCCCCTTCCCTGCCCCCAGCGTGGTGGGAGCGGGGGCAGCGGGACCCCTGCCCTGCTCGGGGCGGAGAAACGTCCCCTGTGCCGCGGCGGGGCTGGCGGGGAGCGCCCCGGGGCAGCGCTGTGGACCAGCTCGCTGTGATTTGGGGTGCCCACCACGGTGCGCGGCCCCTGCTGCTCCCCAGGGCGGGGGGGCGAGCCGGGCTGCGGGGCCAGGAGCCCGAGCCGCGGGTCCTGTCCCATCCCTCCCCTCAATAAAGGGCTGCTCAGCCACGCGTGTGCCGCCTGCCCGTGCCGTGGGACCCTCGGGGTGCGCAGCCCTGCCGGGGCCGTGGCGGGATGTCCCCGCAGGGCCAGCGGGAGCCACTAGATGGTGGCATCGGCGTCCTGGAGCCACGAGCGCAGCTCTGCGCCAGCCCCCGGCACCTCCCCAAGGCTCGGGAGAGGGGAACGCGGTGGGAACACCCCCAGGGTCCCCCCGAGGACCGACCCTCGCTGGATGGGAGGGTCCCGATGCTGTCAGGGCCACCCCGCGGGGAGCGGATTGCCCGGGGCGAGCAGAGCCACGGGTCCCGGGGATGGCCCGTCCGTCCCCGAACGGGGCTGGCGGAGCCCCCCGTGCCCGCCCCCCGCCCCAGAACATGTGAACGCGGTGACCCGCCGCTGGGAAAGGTCTCTATTTTTAGCGGGAGAATGAAGAGCTTCCTCATTCCTTGCCCAAAAGAGGTCCCTGCGGGGAGCGGCCGGGGAAGGGGCTCTTGGCCAGCGGCCGAACCCCCTTAATGGGCTTGGGACGCTGCCCTGCCTGGCTGTAGGGTTGGGACCGGCTCCTCTCCTGGCAGTGCCAGCGGGACCTGGCAGCGCCCCCCAGCCCAGGACCCCCGTACACAGCCGGACAGCCACCCCTGCCCTGCCCTGGATCGTCCACTGCCCCCCATCCGTGCCGGATGGACCCCCAGGACTGCGGCTGTGCCCAAACCCCGTGTCCCTGCCCACCCAGGAGCTGCAGCAGGCTGGCAGCAGCCGTGGGGACACCCGTGTGCCCCTGTACAGGGCCAGTGCCACTCCCAAGGGGAGCCCCCACACTGGGACTGAGCACCATGGGCACATCAGTGCAGCCTGCCTGGGCCACCCCCAGCCCTGTGGGGACCCGTGGAGGTGCTGGGAGCAGGGGGGACACCTCGAGGGCCTTTGGGGTGCAAGGGGCTGTGCTGGAGCCACCCTGCAGGCCCCTCACCAGCCCTGGGGTCGGGTTGCAGCCGAAGCCTCTGTTTGGGTTGGAGATGGCCTTTTCTGTAAGCAGAGCTGCCCAGGGGGCAAACAACGCCGCAGAGCAGATCGATTCTGGCTATTCTGGGAGGAGGAAAGGGAATTTTCTGCACGAAAGAAAATCGTGGGGGCTGGGAGCATTCCCTGGGCCCTGTCACAGCGTGGGGGAGCACGGTCAGCAGAGACAGCCACAGCGCTTGGCACAGCACTTTCTGGGCTCTGCTTCTTTTGGGATGCTCTTGGTCGTGTGGACACTTTGTCTGGGATCAGGGGGAGCCCTGTGAGAACCTGGGGGTGCCTGCTGCAGCGTGGGGAGCGTGAGGAAGAGGGTAGAGAAAGGATAAGGAAAAGGGAAGGAGAGCCACAGGAGATTTTGACAAGTTTGACGACTTTGACAAGTTTCCAGTGAGCTCCAGCTGCTTTTGATGCGCTCTGCCAGCTTCCCCCTGAGTTAGGAGAGTTTGGAGGCCCTGTTCCAGCTGAGGCCAGGTTAGGGAGGGACCAGAATCCCTCAGCCAGGGTAAGAGAGAAGCCTATATAAGAGCCAGGCTGAGCCCACAGGTGCTGTGGTAGGGCTGACAAGAGGCAGCAGTTGAGTTGTTTCGTTGTTTCTTTTGAGGGTTTTGTGGTTGGTTTGTGGGTTTTTAGAAACAAAACTAAATGTCAGCACCTCTTTTCAGAGCAGCACTCGTGTCCTTGGCACTCCAAGGACACCTGAGGAGGTCAGCAGGCACCAGAGAGGGCATTAAAGAGATGAGCTGGATCATGTCTGAGACCCTACAGCTGCACAGTGCTTATGGGGTCAGAGCGTGGAAATGCCTCCAGAGGTGAGGGGTGTCCTGGTGGCTCCCGGCAGCAGCAGGGTGGCTCCTGCTCTGCCCAAAAGTTTGGTTATGGCCCAGGTTCAGAGGCCTCATCACTGACGAGGTGCAGGGAACACTCCCAGACATCTTCAGGACTGCTGACCTGGTAAGGAGACCTTTAACCTGGGAATGGCAGGGGAGGGGACAATCCCTGCTCACGTGGGAGTGGGGTGGGCAAGAAAAGGACCGCAAGCCTGGATTTTAGGAGAGCAGACACTGGCTCCTTCGGGGATGTCCTTGGGAGAACCCCATGTCCTGCAGAGGTGTCCAAGAGGATGAAGGATCCGTTCCTCCAAACTCGAGTCCATCCCAAGGAGCAGGGGTGGGAGGTGGCAGCACAGAGAAGCACCAAACCCTGGCACGGGCTGCTCGGAGGGGCAGCAGAGTCTCCCTCCGCGGGGATGTTGGGAACCCCGCTGTCCCCAGAGCTGCTCCAGGCTGGGTGACCTCGATGTCCCCGCCAGCCTCAGCCCCTCCGTGCCCCCGAGGCTGCGAGGCACCGGGATCGCTGCTGCGTCCGGGGAGCTGATGAGGCTCCCTGTGCTGGGTGGCTAATGAGAGAGCCAGGCTGGTGCCCGGAGCAGCCCAAAGGCCCCCCGTGGTGCCGCTGCTGATCCTCACCTGCTCCCTCCCTCCCGGCCGGGTATCATTCCCCGCTCCTGCTGTGCCACATCTGCGCTCCCGCCTGTCGCGCCCGCTCCCCGCTGCCGGGCAGACCGTGCCTGGTGTCCCCAGGCTGCGAGGAGCCGCTCATTAGGGCGGGGGAGCTGCAGCTGGGCTGACAAAGGGATTTTCCCAGCGCCTGGGGGCTCCTGCTTTCAGCGGGCTGCCAGTGCCGACCACCCCCAGTGCCCCTAAACCGGGGTCACCCGGCAGCATCCCGCTCCTCCCTCCCTGGGGAAGGGTCTCGGCGTTCTGATGAGCTGCCAGCAGCCCGCTTCGCTCATGTGGGAGGGAGGCTCCCAAGCACGTTCTGGAGCAGGGAATGCCCCGAGGACTCCAGATCTCGTGCCCTGGAGCGGTCTGTGAGCGCTGCTGCTGCCCAGGCAGAGCAGCCCTGCAGCAACACCCCCGATGCCAGGGCAGGCGGGGCTCACGGACCTTGCCCATCAGCACGGAGGTGGTGGCATTTTCCTCCTGCATTTCCTGGCTGCTGGAGCAGAGATGGAGCCAAGAGTGTGCAGGATGGCTCCCGGGGGAGGGCTGTGTCCTGCACATCCTGTCCTCCGTGGGAAAGCTCGGCTGCAGTGGCCTGAGGTGGCCGAAAACCCTTCCCATCCCCTGCTGGGCGTGCTGGGCTGGGAGCATCCTGCCTGTGCAGGGCATGGCAGGCATTCCCCTGCTGATCCCACCCTCCTGCCCCCTCTGCAGCCTCCCCAGGTGCCCAGCCAGCCTCGGGTCACACCCTGGGAGCAAGAGAAGTGCCTCAGTTTGCCCAGTTGTCACCCATCTGCCAGCACTGCCCTCCTCCCTGTGCCTGAGCAGGTATCTGCCCCTTTCTGGCCTCCCAGTAGCTCCCACCTCCCCTCTCTTGGTTTCCATCCTGATTAAAATGAGCCACTTTGCTGGCAGGGCAAGCCAGGACTCCTGGAGTCTCTGCCCATCAGGATCCTGAGACGTTTTTCCAAACAATTTACAAGGATGCTGGGGAAGCAGAGAGTGCTTAAAAGCACAAAGCAGCCTGCCAGGAGCTCAGATCCGAGCCAGGGAGTAGCTCCTTGTGCAGCAAATGCATCTGCTCACGGCAACCCTGAGCCTGCCACAGCCTTTCTGCAAGGCAGGACCCAGCCCTGCGCTGCCTCCGTCCTTGGGACAGTCTGGCACAGGACACTGAGGCATGGGATTCGTGCAGGAACAGGAGTGAACACGCCCCAGCATGTTCCTGCCAGCCTGGAACACGCTGGGAAACCCCGGCCTCCCCTCCCTGTCCCCTGGTGTGGCGTATCCACCACCATCTCCTCTCGCCGTGGCTTGGCAGAGCAAGAGTTGGGGGCTGCCAGCTCTGGAAAGCCCACCCAGAGTGGGTTTGGGTGTAAATTCATCTCCTGGGTGCTGGATTTTCCCTGTGCAGCAGCCTGGCTCCAGGGTATCCCACAGCACTGCTGCTCTGGGGGAAAACACCCCGGGGCTTGCAGGTGGTGTTGACCCTTTGTGGGGAGTGATGGGCTTCCCCTGGAGGCCAGGGGTGGGTAGAGGAGACACAAACACACATTTTCCCCCCTAAAAACCTTCCCAAGAACGAGGCAGCGCCCAGCTTTTGGTAAAGGAGATTTTAATCTGCTCAGTATCTAGTCCATAGTGCAAAGAGTTAAACTTAAGGCAAAGCCTTCTCTTATAAACAGCAAACAGGCCCTAAACAAACAAGCGTGACTGCTATAATAATAATAATAACAATTAAAAAAAAGGGTTTAGGGAACAAACTGCAGTGTTGGGGAGGTGTCCTTTCACCCCCACCCTGTAACTCATGTAGGGAACATTGCACCCCCTGATCCATGAGCTGGTCCCTAGGGAATGCTGCTGCCTGTGGCCACAATCCCACTCCTGAGTGACTCCAGGTGCAGCTCCCTGACTCCTCTGCAAGTGCCTGGGACAAGCCAGAGCCTGGGGTCACACTCACTGCTCTGGCGAGGGTTTGGCTGCTCCCAAGTGTTGGTGGCTGGAGAGAGCCAACAGTAACAAAGGAGGTGTGTGGGGAGGCACAGGGACAAGAGGCTGAGCAACGGGGAGCTCTGCATGTCTTTGAAGTGAAGTGGAAGCAGCTGACAGCCCTTCTAATGCCCATTAGTGCTCAGGAGCCTGGCTTGGCCCAGGGAATCTTTCCAGCTCCCAGGAAATGTGGGAGCAAGCAGCCCTGGCAGTGCCTTTCCGAGCAGAGCCACTCAACAGGAAGACAGTTCCTTGCCACAGCTCAGCTTTACAGCTCAGAGGCATCTCCCAGCACAGCCTGGCCTCTCTGCTGCTTCTGTTTTGGCTTAAATTGCTAATCAAGAAGGAAAATAGAAGGAGAACCATGCCAGCTGCCCTCAAGCTCTTGGCTTGCAGTCCCGAGTCAAGACTCTCTCCGGTCTGGCTCCAGCCAGAATTGGCTGTGGAGTGTGGCTGACCTCAGGCAAGCAGCTGGAAAAGGAAAAGCTTTTTAATGCAAGGCCCTCTCGCAGCCCAGCAATGCCTTGGAATGGTGCTGGTTGCCCAAGCTGGGATGAGCCACCCAGCCAGGATGGGATGCCCTTGTTGGGCTTCAGGGGACACTTGTGAGTGTGAGTAGCTACACTGGTGATGGACAACAAGACAAAACAACAGTACAGCCCTGCCCCAACCCAAAATATCCGTGGTCCTGGAACTGCTCCACGCACACAACTGCAGATGTGCAGAAACTGTGCCTGGAGCTGGAATGTCTGCGAGCTCCCAGGAGCTTTGGGGTGCTCCCTCTCCTCCCAGAGAGTTCCTCCCTCTAGGAGCCAGCAAGCTCTGGAGTGACCCTCCCTGTTCCATGGCACTCTGAGCCTGGAAATGGGTGGGTTGTGGAGAGGATTCTCCAGCCTTGGCTCAAATCTGGGCTGCTGCTGCTGCTGGGGCTGGGAGCAGGGGCTGGGTGGCCACTCCTCTGGTTCCCCCAGCAGCACCACCAGCCCTGCAGAAGGAGGGACTCCCCCAGCCTCCCCGTGCAGGTAACCTGACGTGTGCTCGCTAGGCTTGCATAGGTGATGCGTGGAAGCAGCAGCAGCAACGCTGAGCTCTGCAGGGAGCCCGAGTTCATCACAGCTCCACGCTGTCCTGGCAAGGGAGATCCCTCAAAAGGTGATGAAGTACCCCAGCAAGCCTGTTCTCTAGCTGGGAGCCAGGTTCAGCAAACACTAAAGAACTCGAGTGTGCTCCTTGCTCTCCCCAGGCCTTGCAAACAGGGCACTCTTCCCTTTTCCCAGGGAGCTCCTCCACTTTGATGGTGGGAGGAGGAAGCAGAGGCCTGGACGCAGCCTGCCAGGCGGTTTTATAGTGAGACCTTGGGAAAAAAACCTCCCTTGCCTTGCAGCAGCCCCTGTGATTCCCAGGAGGACACGGCCTTTAACCTTTCCATCAGCTTTGGCTAGGAGGGACCGGAGCAGTTTTCTGTGCTCTGCTTTGGATCTCAGGCTGCTGCAGGCTCAACGCAACCAAGAGGCCTTGAAACAGCAAAAGTTGTCAAAAAAACCAACAGGTCACTCTTCCAGCCTGCTGCAGAGATCAGTATTGTGCTTGCTAGCAAGAGCTACAATTAGTTACGCAGCAAACGTGACCAGCAGACGCCCCACAGCGTTCTGCCCTTCCAGCACCATCCTCAGTTCTTTGGAAGCTGCTCAAGGCAGCCCTGGGAAGTGCAGACAAGGGGTGCCCTTGACCTCCTGGGAAAACGGCCCAAGCCCCCCCCGAGGGCTCACAGGTACACGTTGAGGGTCTGCAGGATCATCTGGCGGCACAGGGGGCAGTTGCGCTGGTAGATGTCCTGCTGCAGGAGCACTTCCGTGCACTCCTGGCACAGGCACAGGTGCCTGCAGGGCAGCAGCAGGACTGTCTTGGTCTGGTCCTGGCAGATGACACATTTCTTACGCTCCTCTTGTTCTTTCAGCAGCGCCCAGGGGTCGTCGTCGGGGGTTCCCTCAGCGGTCCCGGCTGTGGCGTTCAGCTGCTGCTTCCTCGGAGCTTTCCACCAGGACGTGCCCGCTTCCTCCCTGGATGGCTGGTGACGCTGCCCTGCCCCAGCACGGCTCAGAGCAGGCCGCGGCTGTGGCCCCTGCTCTGCCTCCAGCTGCTCCTCCCGCTCGGCCGGCAGCTGGCCCGGGCTCACCCTGCCGGGGGCCGGGGCTCTGGGGGCAGCCACGGCCCGTCGCTGCTCGCTCCCCTGGTTCACCATCCTGCCTCCCCGGCCCCAGTTGGTCACCTGCAGGCTCCAGTCGGTCACCTGCAGGATCCAGTCCACCAGCCTGCGCCAGGGCTGGGAGGTCATGGCCACGCCCAGGGTCAGCACGGCCACCTGGTAGAGCCGCCACACGTCCCACTGCAGGCGGCGGAAGGAGGGCAGCGTCTGGAAGTAGCCCAGCAGGTATCCCGTCAGCGTCCACAGCAGCCCGGGGTTGAACACCAAGGCGCTGACCATCACGATGAGCAGGAGCAAGCCCAGGCCGTAAACGTTGACGAAGAAGACGCTGATGAAGAGGTCGGTGGCGGAGCAGAGCAGCTCGAAGGCCATCTGGCAGGGCGACCACAGCAGGATGGACACGGCGATGGCACCGCTGGACACGTGCGCCAGGAACGCGGCCAGCAGGTCCGTGACCCTAAGGACGGGCCCGGCCAGCGAGTCCCAGAGGGCGGCGAGCAGCGTGAANTCGCGGCCCCGCAGCGCCAGGTGCGACGCCAGGTGCCCGGCGGCCCGCACGCCCTCCATGGCCCCGCAGCACCCGCGCACCAGCACCAGCGCATCCCAGCACGCCACCACCGCCGCGGCCGCGGCCGCGGGCAGGCTGGAGGCCGCGGCCAGCAGCCACAGCAGCGCGGACACCAGCGAGGACACCAGGAAGAAGTTGAGGTCGAGCACCAGCAGCAGCAGGTCGAGGAGCAGGCGCAGCCCGCGGAGCAGCGCGAACAGCACGTCCATGGTCCCCGCGGGGCCCGTACGGCGGCTCAGCCGCGGGGCCCCTCCGCGCTGGGCGCAGCCATCTTGGCAGCCGCCGCCGTGCGGAGCGGGGCCAATCAGCGGCGGGGGCGCCGCCCGGACTCGTTTCCCATTGGTCGGTTCGCAGGATGCGGCGGGGGCGCGGAGAGGGGCGTGGCCTCCGGCGGCGGCGCGAGCCTGGCCACGCCCACCGGCGCTCATTTAAAGGGCCAGCAGCGGCCGTCAGCCCGGAGCGTTCCGCTCCAGCACGCGGGACATCGGTTCCCGCCGGTTTTTAATTGCGGAACGAAGAATATCGAGGTAATTCCCGATCCCTGTGTGGAAGTGGATCTGTCTGACCGCTACGGTAAGAGGAAAAGCTCATGGTGGAGGGACGCCTTCCACTATCCCAGGTGGTTCAAAGCCCCGTCCAGCCTGGCCTTGGGCACTGCCAGGGACGGGGCAGCCGCAGCTGCTCTGGGCAGCCAG